>MAPW01000044.1:0-232601 GCA_001689995.1 Tilletia indica | reverse complement strand
CTCTCTCGCACGCTTCGGCCAGACATGGATGCATACTCGGGATTTGCCTGCCATAAGCAAAGTGAGTGTTCGCGTCGAGGACTGCTAGCTCGTTCCGCACGGTTTCCACTGACACTTGGATTCGCTTCTCCTTGCAAGACGGATGGACCCTTTCTTCCGCCCTCTCTGCAACTCGACAAAGACTTTAGAGCAATCCACTTCTTCTGCTGTATACCCTCCCACATCCATCCCTCCGCAAACCGCACCCCTCTTCTTCTTTCAGCTACAAGGATCGATTCCTCTGCTCCGCCTCCTCCGGACTCTCTTCACCACAGCTTCCAATCGCGGACTTTCTTGCCAACGCAGATCGAGCTTGGTAACAATTGACAGCCACTCGATACTCTCCGTTCTTTCAGCACAATCACGTTCTTTACAAGATGTCAGGTCTGCCGCTTTCTCAAAGGTGGCTTGGGCCGACTATGACCAGCATGGTCACTCTCATTCAACCTTCACTACCACCACAACTCGCACCTCAACATGCCGGCCTGCACGGGATCTCCTACCAAAATCTGTTAAGACGGGACGACGTGAAGCCAGCTGAGGTGGTCGCACCGGATGCGGCGGCACTCAACCGACTCCCATGGTCTCAAGTCTTTCGGTCGGCCTCATGATCGTCGGACTCGTGTCATTGGTGGTGACGGCTATCCTCTTCGTCGTCTACTACCGTCTGCGCAAACGGGCAAAAGCTTCCCTATTCGCCAAACAAAACAGCATCAACAACGGCGCTACATACGGTCTCGGCATCAAGGCTTCTCCCATCGAAAACACGCCCAGGAGCAAGATGAGCCACAGTACAATGGGCTCACGACGGTCCCCACGGTAGCCTGCCCGCCAAATGGAAGGCAGTGGTCAAGATGCCTACCATTCATCTGCCGAGAAAACCCCAGTCGTCGATGGTGATGGGACACCACAGCTCTGCTTCGCTCCCGGCCATGTCATCACTGCGCTCGAAGAAGGCGCTCTCACGCCGGCCGGCGGCTTCCACGGTACTCAGTGGAAACAAGGATATCAACACTCGAACCCAATGGCTCCTCGAAGCGCAAGTGCTGGCGTCAACAACAACATGCACGATCTTCTCCCAATGCCAGCCATCGTCGCCTCGCTCACGAATCAGGGATTCTCGAACAACGCCGCGAGACAGTACAAGCCTTCCACGAATCGAAGACCTATGCACGGTCCCGGCTCAGCGTTTGCAGGGATACATGCTCTAGGCTCAGAGCACAGCGCACCTCTGACTACATCCCGGACCGAACCATCGTCGGCGATGCAAGCAGCCATGGATCGTTGGGGTATCGACGACTTGCCCATTAGCTCTTCTGAAGGATCAGGCTCAAGCGGGCCCATCCCTACCACTGCTTCCGGATCCTGCGCCTCTGGGTTTTCTGTCCAGAGCTCGAGCGCACATGATGGGAATGGAAGTCGACGCAATCCGGGAGAAGACACGTCTCCTCGTCGTCCCCGGAGACCTACTCTGAGCATCATCCGAGAAGGCAACGAGAGCCTCGGCGTTTCCAATTCACACGACCGGAAGAGAAGCAGTCACGAAGGTAGCGAGCAAGTGCGCAGGTCGAACTCAATGGGCCCGGGAGATCCAACCTGCCTTTCACTCACATCGGGAGGGAGTGGCGAAGGTCCAGGTTTCGGCAAGGCGTCTTTCGAAACAGCTCGCGGTACCATCGCTTCAGCCCCGAACAGCGTCCGCAAGATCCACCGCGTAGCGGCACCATCGAGCGAGCAGTTCACGGCGTCCAATCAAGCCGGCGTCGCAGGACCTTCGAATGGATCACCTCGGAAGAAGGTGCTGTCGGCGGCTTCAGGGCTGATTCGAAGCTTGGCAGAGCTTCCGGTCCTTCCTTCGTTCACATCGATGCAGTTCTCCTCAGCACTGCCAGGCGGGGACGGGGCTCCTACCGAGCGGAAGGGGGCGGACATCGACAGGCAGCACATCGAACTGATCTCTTCAGCGTCCAAGGGACGATTCGGCGTCGAGACCAGCGCAGGAACGAGCAGTCGACGCAACTCTCAAGCCCAGAACGACAACCGACACAGCGAAATCTTCCCTTCTCGTCCATCCAGCGGCATTGTCGCATCTGCGGCACTCTTGGCTACCCTCGTCGAGCTCGGCGATCTTCCGACCTTACCAAGCCTGCCGTCAATGAAAAGCGTGCGCGAAGGTGGTGTCCACTCCGGTCTAAGTGCGGCTGATCTATCCACTCAGGCAGACACTTCAGCAGCTGCGAACAGCAGCTTTGAGACGACTGGACCCTCTGTACAGGTAAGCTAGTCTCGATGCGCAGACACTTTGCCAAGAGAGCTGTGTACTTACATTACTTTCCATCCCACAGGACCTCTCTTGTTCCCGGTCGGTACCTTCAAGTTGCACGACGATGACAACTGCTCTGGATGGCGACTCTCGAATCTCTTTCCCACAACCGCCGCAACCGCCTCCCGTCCCAGAGAAGCCTGTCAACACGTCGACGCTGCCTCAAATCCTCTCACCCGAGATGCTGGCCAGCAAGTCTCCTTTTGTCAGCCCCTTCCACAAGACTGTATTTCCCGACCGACTGGACTACGATGCGGACGAAGTTGCACTGAAGGAGAAGAAGGCTTCGATTGCTCCTGTGCTCGCCGTATACTTGGCCGAAAATTCGACCCCGAACCTTCTGCTGCGGGCAACAGATGAACGAGGTCCCAATCCTCTCGGCACTGGACTCGCTCACGATCTCAAGCATCGAGCCAGCTTTGCCGGGACGTCGCTGAAGGCCAGACTCAAGCCTTCCATGTCGTCGATCGGCTCCATGGCAGCTTCTTCAACATATGCAGGCAGTCCCGGAAACGGCGATACTGTGTACACATGATCAGTCCCTTCCCTATTCCTATCCAGACCGAGATCAGTCACTTATAGTAACTGTATATTACACACTCTTTACTTGCACAACTTCAGTTGCTTGACTTGCTTCCCGTCATGTCGGCTCTTCAGTGTGTTCTGCATCGTCCCAGTACCGTGTCCGGCTCGGAAGCACCTGATCGCTGATCGGCAAGGGCAAAAAGTCCCTGATTTTCGACGCCAAAAGTCTATAAGTGAGTTCAAGTCCAAGCTCCAAGTATGTCTAAAATTTCAAACACGCACGAATTTCCAAAAGTTCAAGTCTTAAGCGGGATCCGGCTTCCGAACCTCCCGCGCAATCGCAATTCGCACGTTCCAATGTTTTCATGAAAAAAGCCCAGATTTTCGTGGGTCACAAACTCACAAACTCAGACGAAAAGTCTAATTCAATTTTTACTTTCTTTCTTTCTTTCTTTCTTTCTTTCTTTCTTTCTTTCTTTCTTTCTTTCTTTCTTTCTTTCTTTCGGGAACGCGCAAATCTGCCTTCTGCGGTTCTGCCCCACTTGCCCTCGAAGGCTCGAAGGCAATTTTATGTTCCACCTCACTGTCCTCAGGCTCAGGGCTCAGACTTCCCCAAATCTGCCCTCTTGCCCTTTTTGCCCTGAGCCCTGAGAGCAGATCAATAAATGATGCATAAAAAACGCGTCAACTGCCCTCCAAATTATGAGTTGCCCGCGTCGAGGTCGGACAAGCTGAGGCAACTTCGACAATTTTGCACATGTTGACATGTTTCCCAAATCTGCCCCAGGCTGCCGGCTGCCCTCGAGGGCAAGTGCTAAGAACAAGGCAAATGATACGTTCCGAGTGCTTTCCACCAAATCTGCCTCCCTGCCCTCCTTCGACAAACGACCACCGCGACGTCGTGGTCTTCGGCCCATACATTGTGACGGGGTTGGCTTGGCTCTTTAAAATGCGAATGCTGAGCGTTCTTGGAGCCCGAAATTCAGAAACCGAGAAGGGTGGGAAGGTCGGTCGGGTGTGGCCCGAATGAATGGTCAAGGGCCAAGGCCTGACTGTCTCACGATTGGCCTTCACTCCCTTATTTTTGCTTGAGGCGGAATTTCCCATCTGGTAATGTGCGACCGTGTGAGTATGTATGCGGTGATTATGGTCGTCAAGAAGACAGCGTTGAGGTGGCAAAAGCCTGCCACCTATTCCCTCTCCCGATCTGCTTTTCTCCTAAGTACATTCGAAAGCTACCCGCGCTGTGTCCAGTACGATTGTGTGCTGCCTCCACACGGGGTAGCTACTATAATTTGAAATGTCCAGTGACTGTCCCCTGAGGAAGGCTCGTACTATCCCAATTTATCAGAAATTCGGAATGCCTGAAAAATTTCCTGGAAGCCTGAATTTCCGGGGAGCTCCGTGCACATCTTTAACTCCTCGTGTCCGCAAATCAGGCGGGACAAACATGAGCAGTACGAGCGCAGGAAAAAAAGGGAAACTGAGGATAGGGAGGAAGGAGGCAATGATGAGCCAGAGGATGAATTAGGAGTTGAGGAGGGAAAACATAATTACACAACAACGAGGAGAGCAACTTTGGCGACAATACCCGGAAACGTTCCGCATCCTCCGAACCGTTGTCAAACCCTGAGCCCTCCAGGCTCCAGTGGAGTCCTCCAGTAGCTCGTCAAACAAAAGGAATAAAGGATTAAGGCGATGTATCGTGGAGCGGATGGATTCCAAGAGCTGGAGGCAGCGTTGCAGAAGTCACAGGAGGCCGCCGAAAGGCGTCTGAAAGCAGGTCACCCAAGCCATTCTCACCAGCCAGGAGAGCGAGCGAAAAAGCAAAAAGAAGGAGATGGTGCTGCAGGAAAAGCATCTGAACTCTGAAGCTAGAGGAGTAAAAGGAGGAGACCTATAAAATGACTGTGGAGGCACAGATGAAGCTGGCAGAAAATTTCAATTGATGTACTACTTCAACGAAACACATCATGATCGTCTTCCTTGACGCCGTCTTCGTCGTTCCGCCTCTCCTTTCTTCTTCGTTCCACCTCCGCCTTCGTCTTCCGCAATTTATCCACAAGGTACTCCTTTTTCGTCGTCTCCTGCAGTCGAGATTCGCGAGTAGTGTCCATGAATGTATATCTCAGTTCCCACAGACCCGTTCAGCGCGAGATGAAGCGTCTCTCGCAACTACCGACCGGTGATTCTGCGATTATCGTCGAGTTCCCTCTGTGACCTGTTTGTCGCATAGCGTGTAAAGGCAGTAGCACGTTTCTCTTCCGCCTCTGACCGTCGAGTCCAGGCTACCTGCCGCTCGGCAGAGCGTCATGCTGACGACTCCCACAAGCCCTCTCCGTCCAACTACATCCCCAGACCGTCTTCCAAGTACACCTTGTATTGATCGGCATCGTCCCAGCATAGCAAGATCATGCACGGCGATGCTGTCCACCACCACATCTTGTGCTCTCAGCTCCCCTTCCTCAGACCCCTCAAACAACCAAATCGTTCCTAGATAAACTACATGGCGTGTTCGACTCTGATGCGTGTGTGTGATTTCCAGTATTTGAACCGTCTCACATTTCGAAACTCTTCGCTGGCAGAGTGACGGTGTGAGATGGCCAGGAAGCCGTTCAATGGGTATTCGAGGTCTGCCCATATTGACTCGCTCGGTTCGAAGGAACAGGCGGGCAATACGGCAACGGAGGACAACGCAAAGACGCTTGAGTGCGCAGCGCGACTCTTGGACCGACCACGTAGGAGATGATCGAGAGTTCGGAAGAATGAAGAGTTGACCGTTGAAAGAAAAGAACCTTTTCGATTAATGAGATCGTCGTCTGCTCCGCCTCCAGCACGCCAGTTCAGGGGACTATGGACTCCATCGACCATCGCGACTCCTTGACCAAATTCTGGGACGCCTGATCGAGTGCATTGGAATGGTTCTACAACCTCCGACAGTGCGTCCTCCAACGTTCGCATGGACACCTGCGTCGAGCAGCGGCTCGACGAGGAGCACCCGGATGTTGACTTCGATTCGAGTCGGGACCACATCCGTTGCTTTGCGCATCATTTGAACCTCGTTGTGCACCGACTTTACGCCACGCTGGGGGTTCCGAAGACCAAGAATCGCAGAAAGATTATCAGCTCGGACGGTGCTGTTGTTGCAGACCAGCCTCGATGATCCGAAACGGCGAGCAAAGCTGGTATCAGCCCTCAACTCGGATGAAGAGAAAGATGATGTCTCGTCCGACTAATTCGAAGACGACGAATCACGAAGACGATGAAGTTGAGTCAAACCCGACACCGGTATGAGATTCGCAGGCGGCGGTGCAGAGGGTTCTACGCAAACTTCAACGTCAAATGAACGGCGATACGGACAGCTCGGAAAGCGACACCAACGACGAGGAAGAGGACGAAGCTCAGTCCATGCTTGATCAAGACGACGAAGGTGTGAAGTCTATACTTGTTGACGGCGACGACGAAGCTGTGCAGCTCATGCTATCAGCACCGTTTAACCCTCCTGCAGTCCTGCCATCGGGCCCGCGCTTTTTCGGATCGCAGCCTCCTCGCTGTTCCTATCTCCGTCCACACCACCCGTGCCTGGATCTGAAGCTTTGCCACCAGTGACCAGAACCAATTCAACCTACAGCTTCGATCCCTGTGGGACCTTCAACCGGTCCTCCTCCACCAGCCATTAAGGATGTCGGGACCAATCGCACGGACATCACGACCGAGAACAAATACCTTCTACTCGGCCACACGCCAGAGTACAACACGCGATCCGTAAGTATGCTCTGAACAGTTCACACTCTGCAAACAATCAGCACGTCCGATCAACTTGCTTACCTGATCTATCTTCTTTACAGCGCCATTACATCTCCCGGACGTCAAACATCGACATATAGGGTATCATCCGTTTCAATAGGGAGAATAAAGATCTCATCGCAGCTCCCGCTACGTCGACGGCGCCATGGGAGCCTTTGACCCCAACAGAGCTTGAAGAGGCGGAAGAAAAGGAGCCGGGCCTTCAAAATATGGAACGGACCTTTCACTTTTCAGCAGGCAACAGGATCAGGACGCAAAACCTTACGAATCAAGTGGCTCAAAAAGTGCGGAAGTGTTCGGCGCAAGGCGGAGTTGGTGAAGGCTTAGCATCGACGCAAGGCGGAGTTGGTGAAGGCTTAGCATCGACAGAGCCTCAAGCTCGTCAAGACGGTCACTAAAGCGTTTCCCAATGCCGCGACAGCCGACGAGGAAAGTGACAACTCCGAAATGAACCAAACGAAAGATGATAAGGAGGAGGCGGATCAAGATGCTGAGGATAATGATGAGAAGGAGAAGCAGGCCGATCAAGACGCGGATGCGGACATCTTTTTTGCGGAGGTGGTGTCGTAAACCACCAAGAGCAGCCAGAATGCCACCACCAAGAGCAGCCACAACCCCACAAACGGAAAGGGGAAGTGCAAAGCAAGATCGGCAGACGCAATCGACAAACGAGCTGAGCAACTCCAATGCGCAATCAATCAAATTATCGAAACACGTGAGCTCCGCCCTACTCCCCTGTTCGGCAAACTCTTCCAGACTGGGCTTTCTTTGGAGGTCATCATGGCAGCATTAAAACCGTCAATGTACGACTCGGTGACGCTTCGGACCGACAAGTGCCCAATTTGCGGGTCGTAGGACACCATCAGGTATCCCAATCATATCCATTCCTGTCTCGAGCGGTCGGCCAAGAAAGATCTCATTAGCGCAATTTAGCGCTTTCGGGACATATGGCGCAGCCAACAATGCACCGTAAAGAAGTGTAAGACGGTGTTGTCTTCAATACTTACACACCCAATTCGTCTGGGTCAAAATTATCAAAAGCAATTGCTTGATATGCGGGCATGATTTCGGCGACGAGGAGGCCGATGATATCAAGGAAGCAACATACCATCGCCATCTGGAGCAGGCGCACGGCGTCCTTACATCGATGGACCAGGCATTGGCCTGCCCAGCCCACAGGTCACAACTCACAGCTCCCTTTTTATCGGCCCGACCGCCAAGAACGACCACGCGCAACAACATGGAGGGACTGAAAGTGTCTGACAAAGCGACATATAATCTCGCGGTCCGCGGAGGTTCCGTTGAGCATGTCGGTCTTATCTAGCGGAGTTGCGGATATTATCTCGTCTCCGCTGCAGCGGAGTTTTTTTTTCTCAGATTTTTATCTCCGCTGAAGGCAAATCTCCGCCTCCAAACATCGGAAAACCTCCGCTGGCACAGCGGAGAAACTGCGGAGAGTGGGGGAGGAAGTTTTTCCTTGAGGCCAAAAAATTACATCTGCGTCGGCCGTCGGGTGCGAGGGAATCTCTGAAAACTCCCCGCCAGAGCCTGAGACCCGGGGTCTCATCGGGGTTTCCTTCCAGTTTGAAGAGTTTTCTTCGATTAAGAGAGAGTCTGGGGTCACGCGACGGAGTCTCAGTCTGATCCCGGATGAGTCCGGATCCACACCGGGCCCTGGCTCGGACACCAAATTGCTCTTCAGTGCCTCTTACTCCCCCTTGAACCTTTCACAAGCTCGGCTGTCACTCCAGCAGGTCGATGGAGGCCTTCAGCGACCTCATCCGTGGTTTGAGACCGTCCTGGACCGGTATAGAGCGTTGAGGTCAGGGGAGATGACACACTATGTAGCGGAGGTGCGGAGTTCCGTTGGAAGTGTGCCGGAATTAGGGGAGGGAGATTTTCGTTTCGCTTTCACGAATTTGCCAGTGGAGTTCCGTGAATTCATCCGTCAACACCGCGGAAACAGGGGGAGGGAGATTTGGATTTCAATAATGACTGCGGAGATATTGCGGAGTGAGTCGGACGGGAGAGCAGTTCCGCCGGAGGTCCGGACGACATCCTTGCCAGCCATTACCGCTGCGAAATGGACGGTTTCCCGATGGAAATCTCCTTCATCCAGTCGATACCTCACTCGCCTTCCAGCTTTTTTACCCCCTTACCCGGTAATCAATGCACACATACCCTTCATTGTTATCCCCTTCTCCCAGTACAACGTCAATAAAACATTCGAATCTCCCACATTCTTCCTCCATTCGCCCTCTATGTGACCCCCAATTAGCCCGGTAAGACGATGTCCTTTCGCCCAGTATCACCCCTTCCATCACCCGCCCGGACATCCGCTGCCAAACACGTCCGCTCCACCTATAAGTATAGCTTTTTGGGATCAATCTGAGAACTGATAACACTTAAAATATTCCTCAGGTTTAATGTGAGACAGTTCACAGTGGTGCATACGCAAGTGGTACATGTGCAGAATTCGAACATTTGAGTTGAGCGTATGTACGAGAGACGTGAGGCGTGAGCGTTGCGCTTGTGGATCGTGAATGAGCGACGATGATGAACGAGTAGCCTCGACCCTCGTAGAGTTAGTACACTACGGAAGCTCTAGAAAAGAAGCTGCAGAGCTAAACCACTTCGGTCTGCAGGGCAACACTATTACGAGAACACACCTAAGAGAAGCGGAGATAAAAGGATATGGTGTTTGATCCCTGTGTCTCGTTGTCAGGGACAACGAAGTCGTCCAGACCGTCTTTCGTCCGTGCTGTCGTCCTCATCGGAAGAGGCGTGTATTCTTTGGATTTTTCGGACTCCATTCTGACGACTGACGAACCGACAGCGTCGGGCAGGATTGTACAGGCTACTAATGACTTTGATCTGCTTGGACTTTTTTGACATAGGGATTTTGGCCTTTGAGCGGAAAGCAGGCACCCAAACTGCACGTTTGAGGCCGAATGGAAATCGAGCATTCTCACGTCGATCTGAAGAGACAATATCTTTCTTGTACCGCTTCGACATCCGCTTGCTGCTGATGCTCCAGAGTCGTCGAGTGCGACGAGAATGAATGTTGTTTTAAAGATTCGCTTTTCGGGGATCGTTATTAGGATTCGCACTGGTAGGCGTGGGCAGCGTCAACGGGAAATTTCTGGACGTACCCGGATCAGGCTCTCCGCTCTGCAACTCCTGCCTGCGCGTCTGATCGCTTCTAGCCCCGCGCTGCCTGCCGTTTGAGACGCTGTTTTTTTTTCAGTTGTTGGGCATTTTGTGGGTTGGTAGTTGGTAAACGGTGATTGGTATGTACTGGTCACAATCAACTATAGTCTATATCATTTATCATTCTGTAGTCGTATCTACTATCACTTACTACTTATCATTTTTTTTCTCCAAGAGATAATCTGCGATTTTCGATGGATTTAGTTGAAGTAGCGTGCTCGACGAGCTGAGCCGGAGAGAGGTCGGAGCAACAGGGTTACCAAACAAGAGCTTGGGAAGGGAACACTTCCTGGCATGGAAGTGTCAGGGACCTTGAACACATGACCACCGTGTCAAGGAAAGATCATTATAGACAGAGCAGCGCACGAGACACCCACTCAAAAAGCATATAACAACCAGGTCTCCCCAATTCCCACTGTCCGGTGCCCCCAGTGTACGATTCCTCCTCCCTCAATCGATTACCAGACATTTAACCTTGTTCCCTAAGTTGGACTGAGCCCTGCCTCCTAAGGTACGTCTGAGTTCGATACTCACTCACACAAGTTTTCACGTTGTTCACCTGCTTTGTTATTTATACGCAGGCCGAAAGTACAATTGGATAGGGAAACGTCGGCGGGGGGGGGGGGGGGCGTGGAGTGAAGGAGAGTGTGAGAAAAGCAGCAAAGCTGGAAAGAAGAAGGGACGAGGGTAACAGGCCCGGGAAAGGAAAGACACGCAAAGCGAGGAAACTAGCCGGCGAATGGCAATTCTTCATGTAAAGGAAGAAGAAAGAAGAGGGGGAAGAATGAGAGCCCGAAAGCCCTGAGGCCAAGTGAGGGAGCGGTGAGTAGATGAAGCCAACGCCGGGCAGACGTTGCCCGAAGGGAGGGGAATGGCAAGGCTGGAGGGAGGGGCGGTGGTTCGCAGGACGCCTCATCATGAGTGAAGCCGTGGTGCCGGGATGTAAATGACTAAAAGGCAGGGACCGCGCAGGCTAAAAGGAAGTCAGATTCTTGAACGAGGAGGGAGGAACCGTTGAGCGAGCCAGTGGATGCAAGATCCAGCAACGGCACTCGTGCACTGGTTGTACCAGTATGGCAAGTCAAGAGTTGTCTGATTCGATGTGGAAGCCAGGAATAATTGAGTACAGCAGAGTGAAAACGAGTGGGAGAAGAAAAGCTGTCGAGCCGAGAAGGAATGGGAAAGAAAAGCCACGCGGAAAGCAAGATCAAGAGGAAAGGAGCAAGGAAAAGAGAGAATGGAAAGAGAACAGAATGAGAATGCAATGAGAATGGACAAGAAAAGGAAAGAGAAGAGCGCCAGCGTTGTTATCAGCACATCCCCCCCAAGAAGAAGATCGTCCCGGATCGTCATCAATCTCCGGTGCGACCAACCGAGAGAGGCGTCTGCGTTTGTGGGTATGGCTAGCTCGGTGAATGAAGCGCAAGTTGGTAAGATGTGGCAGAAGTTTGGCACGGCAACGGGTGATGACAGGTCCGTACACGGATGAAGAAGAGTGTTGAAGATATGTCCTGTGGACCATCTATGGCATCCACGACGTGATTGCGATCTTATCGCATCTGATCTCTTGATCTTATTTGATCATGATCATATGATCACCATGATCATCTCGGACCTTGATCTTCCCACGACCTTTGGTCATGATCATGATCACCCATGATCACTGTGATCACCCGATCGATCGGTGATCGATCAAATGCATTTCCTCTTTCCCACGGCAGAAAATTTTCCGTCCACATTTTCTCAGTCCTTTGACCTGTGACCGCTGCAGAATCATTGCGCAACGGTTCAAATTTTCTTTCTTCGTTTTTTCACTCTTCCACGAAACCCTCCGAGCATCTGTATATAAGCACTGCTCTTTCACTTTCCTTCCTCAATCCAACAACCACCATCCCTGCCATCTTCGACCTTGTCCTCAAGGTCATCGAGTGAAGAGCACCTCCTCCCTCTCTCTCTCTCTCAGCCTCTGTTAGGTTGACTGGCTTTCAGATTGCTGTGGGTTAGCTGCACGTAGTCGTTCGAGGCTTCCGAGCTCGTCCTCCTACTGCAGTTGTACCTCACTCTCAACAGCCAGTTCAATCTCTCACAGCTGAGCTTGAGCTCGAGGTCGAGTTCGCGGGCCCGCGGCTATCGCCAACCACACAGGTGAGTAGCCCGGGCTACCTAGCTATTTACAACAAAGAGGACGTGAGCATAGCGCCCATGGGAACGTGGTCGGTGATCACTGTGACGTTCCCACCTTCCAGAAGGTGAGCCCATTGTGCGAACGCCCATGCCAAACAGGAGAGCTCGAGCTCAGCTGCCGTCAACTTCTTCTCCGAAATGGTAGTGAGCCTCGACAGAAACCCCACTGGCCGTTCTACCAGCAGGACCTGCTGATCAGCGACCATGGTCAACCTCGGACGGTAGAATGGCCCGCGCAACAACTCATAATCCACCCCTTCAGCATTGTGCAGCATCCCGAGATCGAAATCGCGCGGATGTTCGGGAAAATGTCGACGTCGAGGCTGAACAAGGTCAACAACCTCCTCCTCATCCTAGGCCGAGGACTCTTTGAGCGGAACTGGAGCATGGGAAGGGCCAGAAGGTTGCTGAGGTACAACTTGTTGCTCGGCAAACGGGTCCGGAGAAGAGGGCCGCATATTCAGTTGACCGACATTGAACTCCGACCCCAGTCCCATCTCTGACGGCAAGTCTAAGACCACACGATGATCCGACAGCGCCCTCTTCACCCGAAATGGACCAAGTTTCTTGGAAGCCAGCTTGTGAGACGCCACTCCTGCGACCGGCCGATCCGTCAGGCGGATGTAGACCTGATCCTCAACAGAGACCTCGGGAAGAGAGGCGTGTCGACGCCTCGACGGTCATGCCTCACCTTCTGGCGTTTGCGAGCGTGCGGCGTGCCGAACGGCGATGCGAGCATCATCAAGGCGGCGAGACCCGCGGTCAACCGTTCACCAAAAGACCCAACGGTGTCAGGGTCCGACATGCCGAAGACTGCGTGAACGACATCGGGCTGTGCCAAGAAAACGAGATCGAAGGGGCGATATCCCGTCGTGAGACTGGGCTTACTGTTGATCGCCAACTCCACCGTCGGTACCGCTTTCGTGTCCCAATGAGCATGACCGTGGACACAAAGCGACTTCAGAACCTGCTGAACTGTCTGGATGGATCGTTCTACAGGGTTCGCTTGCTGATGATGCGGGGACGAGGGCTCCAGGACGGCCCCGAGGGAAGATGCCAGTGCTTGCATGGTAGAGCCGATCATCTTGGACTCGGAATCGGACAGTAGACGGCGAGGCCGCCATCCATAACGAAGTACCCGGTTACTGATGATGGACGCGATTCCGGGAGCATCGATGTGGCAGCACAAGGTTCGAGGAGAATCATCCGAGAGAAGAGGCATTCGATGACGAGCAGAGCATCTTTGCCACCGCGAGTACGAGGCAAGCCCAGGGCGAAATCCACAGCAATAGCCTCGGCCCTCGAACGGGAATTGCGCGTCTCGAGTAATGTCCAGCTCTCCGGCTCGTCGTCCCAACTTCGTAGACTGGCAAGCCGAGCGATGGCGAATCCAAGCTTGGACGGAGTCGACAAGGCGGAGATGCCAGAAGTGCTTCGTCAGCGCCAAATACGATTTGGCGAACCCGAAGTGGCCGTTGTCGTCATGAATGGCTCGGAGGACCAGAGGGAGAGCGGCCTCTGGGAGTGCCATGCGACCATGCACCCGCCTCACAAGCAGCCCCTTCTGCAAAACCCACTCCGACCCGGAGTCCAGTTGACGGAGGATAGACCGAAGTACGAATCTGCACGCAACCAAGTCGTTCATTGATCCGTCGCGGTCTCGGGGGGCAGGAGGGGGAGAGATGTGACGTGCACGTCCGCGGGAGGAGTCTCAACATGAATCTGGTGCAAAATCGCCGCAAAAGCAAGCTTGCTAGCGTCGACATAGATGACGTATGGTCTTGACGGGTCAGGATGTGCCAGCGTGGGGGATTTGCTATCGCAGCCTTCAGAGCGACAAAACTGCGTTGTTGATCCAGGCCCCATTCGACCTGGACGCGTGATGCTGTGGTCGGATCGCCAGAAGAGTTTACCAGCACCGTGTGGCCATTTCGGCGCTCATACCTCCATCCCCCTGGTAAACTGCGTCAATGGCGCAGCAAGCTCAGCGAACTTATGGATATAGGCTCGGTAATAACCGAATAGGCCGAGTACATGGTAAAGATTCTGCAGTGTGCGGGGAGTGGAAAGATCGTGAATGGCCTTGGCCCTGTCTTGCCACACTGCAACTCCTGCCCCAGAGACTTTGCGACCAAGCAGCGTCAGCGATGAAACGCCAAAAGTGCACTTGGCTGGGGAGAACTTCAGTCCAACTGAGGTCGCTTTGGAGAGCAAGGTGTCCAGCGCAGATAGATGTTCCTGGAGCACAGTCATTGTTGCCACCACAATGTCGTCGATGTAGACCCCCGCATCTTTCCACCGCAATGTACCCAAAATCTTGTCCATCAATCTTTGAAAAACGGAAGGAGCATTCCGAAGGCCAAAAGGTACTGCAGTTGTACTGGTACAGACTTCTATGACACACGAACGTCGTTTTCCAACGATCTTCCTCCTTGACCCCTTGTTGATGATAGCCCTTTAGTGCGTCCAATGCACTGAGCCACCGCTTTCCCAGGAGTGTCTGAAAAACCGCGTCCGTCGTAAAAAGAGGGTAGTGATCGGGGACTGTGATCTCGTTCAACTTCCGGCAGTCGACGCAGAATCGCCATTTAGGGCCCTGGCGAACCATCAGAACTGGGAAGGATATAGGACTCGAACTGGGTTAACTGGGTTCGACCACGCCCCATTCAAGGAGTTGATCCAGCGCGGCATCCATCGCTGCACGCTTTTCGGGACTCGCACGTCTGGGAGGCTCGGAGGGAAGAGGGGCCCCCGGTTGGAGAGGAATGGACATCTCTTCTCCCTGCACTCGTCCCGGTCGCCCGTCTAGCGCGAAGGCAGAATGGTGTCGACGCAGGAGAACAACCAGGTCATCATGCGGAGTGCCGTCGTCGCCCACTCCAATGCGAAAGTGTCCGTCTATCAACGTGGTCGCTGCCTCTCGTGTGAGATTAGAAGCAGAGTCGAGCGGCTGGTCGAACACGTCAAGGGGCTGGGCGTTCTCAGCCGAGTAGTCCGATCCCACCGCCGCGGTACAGACACTCCGAGTGGAAGTAGATGCATCGTCGCGAGGGTCAGAAGTTGCGGGTTGCAAGGTGAAGTTGTGATCTGCCGGGGATGTCGCGTCGCGTCGCCTAGATGAGCAGCGACAGCATCGGCAACGGGGGTGCGACGAGCAAGTTCGATGTCTGCCGTACCATAGTTTGCGATGAGCAGATGATCGACGTCCTTGGTGATCAAGGCCGTTGGACCTGCGGGCATGACAGATTCCTCAGGGGAGACCGTGAGGCGCGGATGGGCGGTATAATCTACTCCCGGTGCTAGGCAACCGACATCGACGGGGACTCAGGTTATCGAGCCTGCCGGGATGAAGCAATCAGCTCGGGCGCAAATCGTAGGCTCCTTGGCGAAGGGGTGGGCATCTTCTCGAAGACCTTGAAGCGATAGCAACCGAGAGTGGCCGCTCTGCCCCGAGCATCGATGGTTATGCCTCGGGTGGCGATGAGGTCCAAGCCCAAGCACATTGAGGTGCGAAGCCGTCGATCACATGGAAGTCCTGGCAACATTCCAGAAAGACGGAACTACCGTCGGAGCCAGTGGATGGAAGGAAGAAGGTGATCGTGCCTTATCTCCTCTCGGCGGCAGCAGGGAGTTCATCCCGGACGGAGGGGGAGGCTCAGGTGGTGTGGGGAGTGGAGGCTGATTTGCAAATGCAGAGTGTAGTTTAACGTCATCACGGACTAATGGAAATACGACTCCGCCACGGGGCCGACCCCGTCCTCGACTACAGGATAATCATAGTCGTCCACTGCTGCTGCATTTATCGAGGGGGTAGGTTGGCTCGCACAATGTTGGTGTGCGTAATCAAAGTGGTCACCGCCACACTGTCGGCAACAACGGTGGCACCACATGGTCGTCGAAGAGTCTGAAACCCGATAGAACATCAGGTCCTTCCCCGACTCAGGGTCACGACCGCGACCCAGACGAGAAGGATCGAAATCCTCCGAGACTGGTCGACCGCGCCGGCCCACTGGACGCTGAGAGACAGGTGTCTGTGGCTGACTGACAGCGGCCTTAGGGGCCCCAACGGTGGTGGCGTTGGGTCGAGTTTCGGGACGAGGGAGATTTGTGCCAGAACCTGTGCTCGACGAGGGCTTAGTGGCGGTGGTAGTGTCAGAGGGAGGCGAGTCTCCGATCTGAATGGCGTGTATGTCCCGCCACGTTGGTTCTTGTTCGCCCAGTTCGACTCGCAGCGAGTCGACATTGAATGCGTCGCGAAGAACCCGAACCAAAGCGCGCATGATAGGGACTAGGCCTTCGAGAGTTTCGGATATCACACTACTCTCGTCGGCGTCTTGCCCGTACACTTGACGCAACAACTTGACCTTGTCGAAAGAGTAGGCCATGGCTGTCTCCTGATAGGGATCCCACAGTCGACCTTGTGCCAGTTTGCGAAGGGTGGACCTATTGACGGGGAACGCTTTGCGCATGGCGTGAAAGTAGTCGGAAAGAGTGTTCATCGACTTCAATTCGCGGTCTGAGAGCCCCTTATGCCAATTGGCCGCCGAGTCTTCGAGCGCAGCGGGAATCGCCGCACGGACTGCGATTTCTCAAGCACGCGTGAGCTGCATACGTGCAATGTCGTGCACCCTGCCGATGAAGTCCTCGAGCTTGTGAGGATCGCCGTTGTACGTGCCCAAGTGTTTGGGATTGAACAGTAGGACTTTGTCCGGTCCGACCGCCGGAGTGTATGCGCCCGAGGCCCCGAGGATGGGTCTTGGACGCGAGCATCTTGAGGAGAGCGGTGCACGTTTCGACCGTCTTGACGCGCGGCACGAAACTGATCATCCCACCTCCCGGACTCGGAGCGGATAGGGGCATCTCCGATCGGCACCGTCCGGGACTGCTCAGAAGGAGAGACAGTGGTTGGACCCGAGGGAACTGGGACGGAAGCGGAGGTGGGTTGGGTGGAAGAGTCAACCGTACGAGACGCAGACTCCAGGGTCGAGATACGACCCAGAATTTGATGGTAACGCTCGTCGTTCTGTGCGAAACGTGCGTTGAAGGTCGCATGGGCGTCCGACTTCCGAGATCTGTTGTCCGAGGGAAGCCTTCATATCCTGCATAGAGCGCATGATATCCCCGAGCGTTGGTTCCGGAGTCATGGTTGGAGTATCGGAGGTGGGAGAGGCGACTGGGGTTACTGTTCCCGCCACTGCTTGAGATGCCGCCGCCGCAGAGCGAGTGTTGCGAGGGGGGGCGTCCGTGTTGGAGTTCGACATTTGTGAAAAACGCTGATGGTTGTGTAGAGTATGGACTGGGGGAGGGTGAGATGAGGAGGGAAGGTGGAGCGCTCAGATAGAATCTACTCTCATGACCATGTACTAGTTGTATCAGTATGGCAAGTCAAGAGTTGTCTGATTCGATGTGGAAGCCAGAAAAAATTGAGTACACAGAGTGAAAACGAGTGGGAGAGCAAAAGCTGCCGGGCCGAAAAGGAATGGGAAAGGAAAAGCCACGCGGAAAGCAAGATCAAGAGGAAAGGAGCAAGGAAAAGAGAGAATGGAAAGAGAACGGAATGAGAATGGACAAGGAAAGAAAAGAGAAGAGCGACAGCGTTGTTATCAGCACAACTCGAGCCGGTAGTCAGTTAATACCAGGCCATGGTCAGAGACGGCCAGGCGGCAACGGCGTGAGAGAAATAACGTCGTTGTTCGCGCAGTGGTGAAAATCAGGTCGACGGGCCGGGATCTGCACCCCAGTTCAGTCCAGTACCTGCGGCAGGCAGGACAGCGCATGCAATGGTGAGTGGGGATGCGGGCATCACGACCAGAAATGATTCTTGCCAAGTGAAGGGCAGAGAGGTCAGAGGACACGTCCCGTCACAGAACGAGCCTGAGGCGATGAGCGTGCAGGTGAGGCTACGCACCCACATTGAGAGTATTGAAATTGAAAGTGAAGGAGGCGGAGACGCCTAGAGCACGAAGAAGGAAGAAACAAGCTTACCAGACCTTGAGGGCCACCAAGGATTCGCAAATGCCATGGAGGGTCGAGTCGGGGACAGCGGGGCAGAGAGCGTCGAGGGCACGGAAGGTCCAGAGGTTGCGTCCACGGACGAGGACGCAGACCGAGCGCAGTTCCACAAGGAGAGCAGAGTCCTTCAATCCAGTCCACACCTGCGACCTGAAGACGAGCGAGGCGGGAGTACGGAAGGTACAGCCGGGCGCCCGAGGGGAGAGGAGTCAACGTCCCGAGGCCAGAGACGCTGGAACCAGTGAAGGCTGAGACCAGAGGCGGTAGAGGGCGACCGCCCACGCTATTGAGAGGATAGGGGACCGCCGCAAAGGTAGGGTCTTGGGACAAGGGGATCCAAAGCCAGAGTTGAGAGGTGAGAAATTGTCTCGCCTTTTGAACCGGGCGAGGAGAGACACGGCTATCGTAGGCAAACAGAGTGTACGCGCGCGAATAGCTGTGAAGTGCTCAACGAGGGCGAAGAGGGGGGGATCCAGCGTTTGTCCAAAGAAAAGGGGGAAGCGTGAGAGGAAACGGCCGTCAGATTGGTTAAGCACTCTGGTAGTGAGCCACTTAGGGAGGAAAGCAGTCTGGCATCAGAGGATGAAGTGCTCAACGACAGAGAGAAGACAGGTCGAAAGTATCCGGGCAAGCGTACGGACGAAGGAGTCACTGACAGAGATAGGGCGGCTGTTTCCAAGTATGATACTGAGTAATGAGGATTGAGACTACTCAATATTTAGTGTGCCATACTGCTATCATCTCATTGTGGCTCCGATCTCTGCGGTAACTCCAGTATGACTGTGCTCACACTCGTCACGATTACGCAACCATGACTCGAGCAAGTTCCTTGTGCTGATGATTCACTCATACCTATATTCCTCATTGACTAGTACTTCCAATATCCATACTCTGTCTGTGCCTGCCAGTTGCCACAGTCTACACTCTACACCCTAGACTATTCTCTCTTCGGCTTCTGCATCTGCTGCACAGTTTCATCTATCTGAAACCCACTACAAAGCACTGATGCTCCACCCGGAATCATGCATCATGACTCAATGCGTCGATTCATTGCCGGGCCCAGACCGCTGGCCCTGGTCCAGCTGTGATGTGGCACGTGTAGGCGTATGGCTGACAAAGTATCAACCCCACCCACACCCTGTGCTCACAAGTCACAGCTACTGAGTACTGATCTGTCAGTGCCGGCTTGGAGAAACTCTCGCGCCGGCCGCGGTCACAAACCAATGAAACTATCACAGTCTCATGTTGACTTCCGTCATCTTGAGTCTTGACCGCTGTCCGCGCGTCAGGCCGATTCCTCAACGCCATTGTCAGTTCCGCTTTTGTTATCAATGATCAACAGTTATCATCGCGCATGTAGTCTGTTTCAACTTCAAGCTATGAGCCAGTCTGCTCCATGCTCACTACTCCCTCCTCATGTTGTGATGGATGGTGCTATCCATACTTATCCTTCCATCTCTTCACCCAAACGCCGACAACGTGGCTCATTATCGCCGATGCCTCGTGCCACGCTCCCTTGCTTCCCTTGACCACAATAATCATTGCGCAACGATGCTCTCCCGATTCCTCTCTCTTAAACTTTTCCCACGCTCTCTTCCTCTCTCTCCTCACTGCCTCTTCCCTTCCCTTGACTCTTTTCCTATATAAGTCGCCTTGCTCTCTACACTGTACTTTCCTAGCTCTTCAGACTTGCACACACACACACATTTCACTCTTGCTCCAGACGCATCACTTCCCTGCTCCAGACGCAGGTTGACTCCCGGCTCCAGACGCCTCATTTATTTTCCTGCGCCTTCTCCGGTTACCCTGCCCCAGGCGCCACCTCTACTCCGGCCCCGTCGTTCACAGCCCCGACTCTGGTAGGGCTGGCTGCCACCTACGACCCATCCCGAGTCACACCTGCTGCCAACGGTCGCCCCCGCACTTATAAGCGACCGGACACAGACGCGATCATGACGCTGAACCGTGCTTGTGGGAAGTGTGGACAAGATCACTTCAACTTCGAGCACGTCCATCTTTCTGCTCCGCAAGTCCGGGTTATGACGATTGAAGACGACGACTACCCGGAACAAGAGGAGGAAGACGTCATGGCCTCAGACTCGGGTACAAAGCTGTTCGCGGTGACAGCAGGATCTCAGGGGTTGGAACAGGAGGTGGAAGCAGGAACACAGTCGATGGAAGTTCCGACCGTGAGTCCGCCAAGCAGATGCTGATTGCTTGAAGCGCCTCCAAGCGTCGTAGAAATAGGTTCTCATTGCCCCTCTTCTCCCTCTTCTCCCTCTTCATGTAGACCTCTCGAGGTTCGGCTCTGCGCCCTCCATGTACGAAATGCATCATGACGAACAACGTGAAGATCCACATGCATCAACACCAAAACAGTCGCCTGAACCACCGCAACCTCGGCTGTTTCTTGCTGATAAGACTATCTTCCATACACGACGCCATATGCCGATGGGCAAAGTCGTTCAGCCCCTCTCGCGCGACACTCGTCGTTACGGAAACGTCGTTAAGCTGCCTCTGAACAGCGCTACCGGGACGGGACAAGGTTACCGGCAGCACGTCCCGCTAACCGCTCATGTCCGCGTCAATGACACGGATGGTCGTTGCATGCAAACGCTGATCGACACTGGAGCATCTCTATCAGTCATCGATGCGACGCTCCTGGATCAGTTGGGGGGAACTCCTCAGGGTACACCTATGGATGTGAACGGTGTGGGTACCGATCGAACCTTGGGATGGACGACAATGACGGTATTCCTCGACGCCATCGACCCTCATGGGACTCACGTCCATTTGGAGTTCCAACAGGATTTTCACGTTTTGCCTTCTTTCGCACCTGGCCTCTGTCTCGGAGAGGACTTCATCGGCACTCAGGATATGTCTATCTCTCCGATACGGGGCCGAGGGCGAATTGGTAAATACACCTTCGAGGTTAACGAGCGGGTGTCAGGTCCTTATCAAAAGGACGTCGAGCTTCATGTCGCCGAGGACGTTCTGATGCAGCCCGGGGAACAGCGCTGGGTACCTGTCGACACCATGGGTCTCATTCCCGCGGTCGAGTACACCGTTGCACCTCGTCTCTCTGTCACTCCAGATGAGACTGTGCGACTGGCGGGTCCTACCGGCATTCTCACCCACAAGGCCAGGCGACATATCCTGATCGGACACTATGGCACCGTTCCATACGTCTTGGAGAAAGGGACCATCGTAGCAGATGCCTCGGCGGCTCGAGTCGGCGATCGCATCACCCACACCAAAGAGATGTTTGCCCTTCGCCCGTTCGACACCGACGCACAGCCAGACTCTCGCCCTGCTTCCGCCCTTGGTGCCGACGAAGTCGACGTGGCTGCTCCCCTCGACGCTTTCGAAGACTCCGATCGGTTTGGTGGTTCTGTCATCCACGATGCGGCTACAACTCTGGTCGATGATCACTTTCGCGTTGGCGTCGACGCTCAAGGACAACCACCCGCCGAGATCGTAGATCTCCTGCGCAAGCACAGCGATGCGTTTGCTCTGGATGGGCGCCCTGGAAGGGTGGAAGGACATGAGATGGAGATCAAGCTACGTCCGGACGTCAATCTTCGCCCTGAAGCCCCACGACGAGTCAGTCCCGAGAAGCGTCGCGCGATGGATGCCGCTATTGACCAACTCCTGGAATGGGACGTCATTGAGCCATCGAAGAGCCCAGTCTCTTTCCCCGTCCTCATGGTACGCCAGTACAACAAATGGCGTTTCTGTGTGGATTATCGCCAACTCAACACGGAGACGGTGCCTGATCGATATCCCCTACCCACAATCGATGGCATTTTCCACACCCTGTGCGGAAAGAAACTTTTCAGCTCCGATGCCATTCGGGGCTATCATCAACTTGGCATCAAGGAGGAAGATCGCTGGAAGACAGCGTTCGTGTGCCACCGGGGTCTATTCCAGTACAAAATGGTTCCCTTCGGCTTGCGCAATGCTCCTGCGGTTTTTCAACGCTTGATGGACCACCTCCTGGGCCCACTTCGATGGAATCAAGCCGTCGTGTACATCGACGACACTGTGATTGCGACCGACACTATGGAGGAACACCTGGCGGCTTTGGAGCAGCTGCTTTCCTCCGCTGAAGCCCTCGGCCTCAAGTTCAGCCCCAGTAAATGTACGTTCGCTGTCCCTTCCTTGGTGCTTCTCGGTCGAAAAGTATCAGGCGCCGGCGTAGCGATTTGGTCCGAGCGTGCCAAAGCGGTCCAGGACCTGGCCAGACCGACCACGCTGAAGGAGCTATACCACGTGCTCGGCCTCTTCGGCTACTACCGCGCGTTCATCCCTCACTTTGCTGCAATCGCCAGTCCTCTCACAAAGCTGTTGCGTGGATGGCGATACGAGAACAACGATGGTCAGACTCGATTGATCAACACCGAAGGAAAAGCGGTCACTGCGAGTAGGGTGCCCATCGAGTGGTCTGAGGACCAACAACGCAGCTTCGATCATCTTCGGACTGCCATCTCGAACCCGCCCGTCTTGTCCCATCCCGACCCTACAAAACCATACCTGCTCTACGTCGACGCGAGTGGTAAGGCGTTTGCGGCTATCTTACATCAGATCCAGCTCCAGCCGTCTGCTGCACCCGCTCCTCAGTTCTCTGGTCATCTGAATCATCTCGCCGTGCATCAACTTCCCAGTCTCGAGGCTCGCGAAATGTGGAAGACGTGGCTCCGTCAAGATCGGTTCTTCGCGCCGATTTGTCGTCGGTTGAGTGATGGCGGGACGGACGAGGAATGGGTGTTACAGGATGGCGTGCTGGTTCGGCGTCGCGATGATCGGCTCGCGCTTCCTGAGGGCGGGATTCCCGAACTGCTTCGCACGGTCCACGACGGTAACGGCCATTTCGGCTTTACTAAAACCTACCTGGCGCTGTCTCGGCATTTTTGGCGCCCCAACCTCTCCGGTGCGGTTCGTGCATGGGTCAAGCATTGCCGGACTTGTCAGTTGACGAAGAAGGCACCGAAGGTGGGCGAGCTGGACATCTCCGGTGATCCCGAGCTTCCATTCCAGAAGATCTCCCTGGACCTCTGGTACCCGTTCCCTCGGTCCGCATCGGGGAATGACGCAGTCCTCGCGATCTGGGACGTGTTCTCCCGCATGATCCTCCTAACTCCCTGCCACCGCGAGATCACGGCCGAAGGAATTGCAGCGATCATCAGTGATCGAGTTCTTCGCCTTGGCTGGCGCCCGCGTCGGATCGTCACCGACTCCGAGTCTCGCATGACCGGTGCTGTCATGTCGGCCTTGGCCGCGTCCCTCGGCGCCGAGTTGACGCCGTCCACACCCTATCATCAGCAGGCCAACCATGTTGAGCGGGCCATCCAGACTGCTCAGCACGTCTTGCAAGCGCTTTGTGTCGAGTCGCGAGCTCACTGGGATCGCCGCGCGCTTCCAGCCACCGAGTTGGCCATGAACTCTACGCCTTCGGTGACAACCGGCTATCGCCCCTTCGATTTGATCTTCGTCAGCCACCCTGACGTGGTTCACGCCGTCTTCGACGCGGGTGAGCACCTAGGCGTGAGCGCCTTCGACGAACGTCTGGCCGCCGCCGCGGAACGGTTTGAAGAGGCGCGAACCATTGTAGCTGCCGTTCGACGGGAGCAGAAGCGCAAGTACGACGCCTCTCACGCCGCGCTTCCCGCGTTTCAGGTTGGGGATCTGTACTGAATAGCTAAAAGCTATCCAGCAAGTAGGCAAAGTAAAGAGTATGGAGTTCGATGTCGTGAGCAGAGAGAAGTACAAAGGTGAGGAGTGAAGAGCTGCTGAGGGACTGTTGCTATGCGAGAGGTGAGGATGAGAGAAGATGGTATCGGCCGAGAGGAAAGGAAAAGGAGATAAAGGGAAAGGGAGGATGGAGATAAGATAAGATAAGATAGGGGAGCCATGTGGTTGTACCACGTGGTGCTACTAGCACATCACCGCCGAAAAGAAGACGACCGTCTCGGGTCGTGATGGGAAGGAAAGGAAGTGATGAAGGAGATCAGGAACAGGGAATCATGGCATGCGCAGGCGGAGGTAAGGAGAGCGGGTATGAAAACATAGGTGGCTGGTACGGGTAGGGTGACGATGGCGATGAGTGAGGGTGTGCGGTTGAAACAGCAAGATAATGACCGAGCTGCCGAATAAGTGCAAGCGCTGAGAGTTCAAATGGAGAGGGAGCTGGAGCCCCACCAAGTAGTGATGCGCAAGGTGTGACGGAAAGGTGTGAACGATACGAAGGGCGTTGTGGATGTGCTCCCGAAGATGGGCGGGGAGGACGTGGGAAATCCTCACGCGCTGACACAAGCTGAGGAGCATTTGTGAAGGTCATGTGCTGTGGATCGTGGGAAGAGGCACACCACGGCGACGAGATCGGAACGGTATGAGCGTCCATCGGCTGCGCGGGTTGAGGGAACGAGGACGACGCTGATGCGGAACGAAAGAGACGAGCGACGGGCGACGAAGAAGGCAGCTCCGGTGCTGAAGCAGTTACCGTGCGACGAGGCAATGACAAGCCCGGAGCAGCCGTAGAGCGTGCATGATGGCCTTGAAAGAACACGTTCGCGTCTGAAGTGCTTATGGTGCCATCCTTCTCCAGCTGCCGGGCAGATTCGCGAAGATCCGAGACGAAAGGTGAGGCACCATGGGCTGTCAAGGATTGATTCGAAGAGAGGGAAGCGATCAGGAGCTCGCCTCGGGCGCGCATCCATGCGTGTCCAACACGTTCGGCCGCTAAAGTAGCAGCGTCGATCCGAGCGGCGACACCTCCTTGCTGCGCGCGCAACCATGCCCGTTGAGCCCGATCAACGCGTCGGCGACGGTGAGACGGCTGAGAAGGAGCAATCGAAGTCGGCAGAGCATCGTGCTTCGGAGGCGACAGGGAGGAGGCTGTCAGTACCGAGGTCAGTACCGAAGTTGGTACTGAGGTAGATTCTTCAAAGGACGACGTCGCTGCGACATTGCTGCGCACATCCCAAACAGTTGCATCCCCAGACGAATCCCGGTTGTCCGTCTGATTCGTATCCTGGTAATCACAGGAAGGCTCATCCGAGTCGTGCGAGGTGTGAAGTCGAACGGAGGAGCCCTCGCCAAGGTGAGTCTCCGAGGAGTCCGGAGCGCGTGAAGAGAGTGCAGCTGAGCGCTCGCCGCACTGCCGATCATGAGATTCGGTTGCAGAATGGACGGAGGAAGAGTCCGGCTCGTGCTGGGAGTGTGGAAGGTCTTGGTCGTCACGGATTGCGTCGAGCTGAGCGGACGTGGAGTCAGAAACCGTGGATGGGCCGCCGGCGGTGCCGTCCTGGGCCCGCAGGTCGGAGAGGAGGACGCCATAAGGTCGCGGAGGTATGCACGTGTGTGCGGCTGCAGCATCGAGTGCGTCTTGTAGCTGAAGCCGAGCCGTCGTCAGCTCTTGAGATGTGGAAGCAGCGAACGCGTGGAGGTCATCAATGCCACGCAGAAGCGATCGTGTGGCAGAGATGAGATCTCCTGGGTCTTCTGTACGCGATCGTGCGGCCGCTACTGCTGGAGGGGTTATGGAAATGCGCACATGCAGGTGCAATTCGGACTGGTCCGCTCCTTGTGTCCATCGGCAGCTTCCGAACTCCACCGTGTCTCCGTCACGTAGAAGTGTCTGGTGGTCGGAGTCAAGAGAATGGCCATTGAGGCGAGTTTCGCCTCCTTGTCCGCCGTGCATGAGCCAAAGAGAACCAGAGTCGAAGGATATGGCCGCATGATTGGGGTGGACGGCGCACTCGTTGAAACGAAACGGGGAGGGGGAAAGTGGTAGATCGTCCCACCATTCGCGCCGCGATCCGCCAATCTGAAGCCGGAAGGTCTCATCAGCGAGGAAAGCGATGCTGCGGGCGCCCCATTTTGAAGAGGAGGGGAGGAAGGTGAGGTAAACCGGCTGTGGGAGCATGATGAAGGGGAAACGAGAGGAGGTAGAAGTGCAGTTGTCGGAAAAAAAGACGGCGGAGTAAGGTAAGGAAGAAAAGTAGAGGTGAGCGTGGCCTTGAGAAAGGGGAGGGCAGATACGTCAAGAGCGCAACTGATCAGGTGTTGGGATAAGAACCTTCTCTCATCACCATGTACTGAATAGCTAAAAGCTATCCAGCAAGTAGGCAAAGTAAAGAGTATGGAGTTCGATGTCGTGAGCAGAGAGAAGTACAAAGGTGAGGAGTGAAGAGCTGCTGAGGGACTGTTGCTATGCGAGAGGTGAGGATGAGAGAAGATGGTATCGGCCGAGAGGAAAGGAAAAGGAGATAAAGGGAAAGGGAGGATGGAGATAAGATAAGATAAGATAGGGGAGCCATGTGGTTGTACCACGTGGTGCTACTAGCACATGATCTTGCCTACGTTCGCCTTGGCGATCGACCGGTGCCAGGCGCAGGAGCAGACAAGTTAGCCGCTCGGAAGCTTGGGCCTTTTCCGGTGGTTGAAGTGCTTTCTCGCCACCGCGTCCGTCTCGAGTTACCGCCGAACATGGACATCGAGTCGGTGTTCAATGTTGAACAGCTGGACGCCGCGCCTACCGACGCGGATCCGTTCCTTGCTCAACGTTCGGTTCCTTCTTCCGGTGCTGTGCCCTCGACGTCGTTCGACCCGATTGGATCTCTGCCACCATCGGTGCCTCCTGCTTCCGCAGAGTCCCTGCCCCCGCGTTCGCGAATGCCCCCTCCTTCGCTGCGTGATTTTCAGTTGGGTACGGTGACGGCGTCGTTCGGGACCGTCAAGTTGCAGGAACTGATGCGGGCTCCCGTGTCGAAGCCTCGTCAAGTCGAAGTGAATGGCGAGTCGTTGGTCCTTACGGAACGCCCGGTGGCGTTTTTGTCCAAACTCACTTCGCCCACCGAGAGTCGCCTGGTCGCTCCGGAGCTCGAGCTGTGCTGCTTAGCATGGGCCTTCAGCAAGCTCGCGTACTTGCTGGAAGGAGCGCAGGTTACCATAATCACGGACCACGCACCAATGGAGAAGATGCTCCGCTCCACGGCAAATATTCCTTACGGGCCTACGATTTCGCGCTGCCGTGCCCTGCTCCTTCCTCACCTTCCCAATCTTCGGTTTCTCTACAAGAAGGGGTCAACCCACATCAACGTCGACGCCCTCTCTCGTCTTGTTCCTGATCCTGACCAGGGACGGTCAGCTTCTTAGGCGGGGCTTGTGATGGATGGTGCTATCCATACTTATCCTTCCATCTCTTCACCCAAACGCCGACAACGTGGCTCATTATCGCCGATGCCTCGTGCCACGCTCCCTTGCTTCCCTTGACCACAATAATCATTGCGCAACGATGCTCTCCCGATTCCTCTCTCTTAAACTTTTCCCACGCTCTCTTCCTCTCTCTCCTCACTGCCTCTTCCCTTCCCTTGACTCTTTTCCTATATAAGTCGCCTTGCTCTCTACACTGTACTTTCCTAGCTCTTCAGACTTGCACACACACACACATTTCACTCTTGCTCCAGACGCATCACTTCCCTGCTCCAGACGCAGGTTGACTCCCGGCTCCAGACGCCTCATTTATTTTCCTGCGCCTTCTCCGGATAAAGGCTGCATAACAATTTACCGCTCAGATCCATCATACATGTAAATGAGCAGCAGCTATCTTGTTCCACAAACATACTCTCTCGCCTCGGAAAAGGCAAGGTCTGATACTCTGATATACCGAAGCCCGAAGGTCTACAGACTACAGAATTACAGACTACAGGCTGCAGGCTACTTCTTCTTTCAAATTTCGAATTTTCTTCAGAATCAGAGGCCAGAGTGCCAGAGGCCAATCACATACTAGCTATGAACATTTGGCTGGTGATCGCAGGCAAGGTCTGAGAGGGAAGGGTCTCAGCTTCGTATTTCGTGCATTTCAAGAAGAAGAAGAGTATCCCAAGATGAGTTGGAAGAGGGAGCAGCGAGTTACTCTGCTTCGGACATGTGCTGAGACCTCAGTCCACAGTTCTTTCATGTCGCTTCTTTACCTTTCAATACGGCTTCGATGATGCGACATGCAACTACGCCGCAACTGTATCCGTCTTATACTCTTGTTGGACTGGACGAGACGTGTCAAATGGCGAATTAGAAGAACAGGCCCAGCTGTCGACTTCAGTGCCTCGGAGTCGAGTGCGTGACCTCGATCGGCTTCCCAAGACGCTCGGCTTGTGAGGAACTGTTGGGAGAAGCGCACGACTGCTTGTGCTTGCGCCTCGGTGGAGAGAGTTGGTGTTGAGTCTACCAACTCAATGTGCCCCGTGTTGACATTGATGATAGCGGTAGCCCAATGATAGTTGTCGAAGTTGACGGACGTTACAATGTGATGTTGATTGAGTAGCACCTGTGACCTGTGTACATGAGACCCAGAGAATGAGATCAGTGACCGAAAGCAGGAAGGAGACGCAGCTTTGTTGCTTACCGTGTCCGAAACTCCTTCTCCAAGTTCCCGAGTAGTTGCGCATAGGAATCCGCGGTGGCATCGGCGGAAAGGTAGGCAGCAGCCGGAAGCATATGGCCCGCAGAGTTTGTGGTAGTAAAGTAGGTGAGAGGGGCCCGATTCTCATTCTTGTTCATCCATGACGAATTCATGAACAGCGCCCGGCCTTACCACAGGATCAGATTCTGAATGAATGAGGACGACTTCACACCAAGGCTGAAGCTCTTTTTCTTCTTCGTGATCGACAAAGGACGATACGCGAACACGTTGTCCGTGTTGAGGCGAGTGAACTGATCGTCGGCCACGCAAGGGTCGCTGTGCATTGATTTGCTTGTCGGATTGAGGACATCAAGCGGTCGATCTGAGCGGCAGTAGGAGGTCGGAACGTCGGCAGGGAACTTCTTCGAGTGACACCTCCAGTTTCAGCAGAGCTAGCTAGACAACGAAGTAGTTCTGCAAGGAGGTTTAAGTTTGAAGTCATAAGCTGCTGAGTATTCGTTAGGAACGTTGGGGGTGAGGAGTTGAGCTTGGCAGAGGTCATACCTGATCTGCACCCAAAGTCCATCATGTGCAGCCGCAAACGACAACTCTACTGAAGATCATCGAGGTTCTTTGCCTCCGGATGCCTGCCTTTCTGATATATGTGGCACTGAGTGAGGTCCTTGGCATCCACTTCGATCTGTGAGATATGAGATTGAGTATTAGCGGTGGCTCACGGTAAAGATGGTCCCGGATTACATCCCCGGAGCCCGGATTCCGGGGTCGAGCTCCGCGCGGAATTGGGCTGTTCGCAGCTTAGCTCCGTCTGCGGGAAATCTTGGCCAATCTGACAAGGTGACGCTCCGAAATTCCCCGGAGCTGGGCTCCCTGTGAAAATTTGCTCCGTATCCGGGACAAATTGGTCTGACCGGACAAAAGTGCTCCGAGCTTCGGGGCCCCGGAGCACGGAATTCCGCGGAATACCGGGGTATGAAAGTCATTAGTCTGAGATCTTGAAAGACCTCTTGTGTGGTAAGAAACTTGACCTTGCGGAGCTTAATATCATCATGTGAACCATTCCCACGGCCCTGAACAGGTACTGAGACTATGAACGGTCACAAATCCGGACACGCACGGATCCCTTTTGCCTTTTTCGGCCGTAAAAAGGTGGCTTTTTAATTTATTTTACATCACGTGACTGAAAATGAGCTCCGGGGAGGCTCCGCGGAATTCCGGTGAAATTTTACATAATGATGAGATTGCTCCGCGTTCCGGGGATTTCGAGCTGCTCGTCAAAGGCTACTCCGACTCCGGGGAAAAATTGTATTGCTCAATCAACTTTGCCCCGGGGGAAATGAAGGCACTCCGGGAGCTCTTTGGCCAGTTCCGCGCTCCGTCTCCGTGCGGAGTAAACCCTGGATTCCGCAGATTCCGGGAATCCCGGCTCCGGGGCCTACTCCGGGACCATCCTTAGCTCACGGTGTTTTTGTCTGTCTAGTTTCAGCTTGCTCACCAATAGTTTGAATTTCACTGCAAGTATCCCAGCAGCCTTGATTTTGGTGTCCAAGTTCAAGCCCTTCAACGGGTGCACGCGGTAAGGATGAGCACGGAGCGCCCCGGAGTGCTCCGTACTCCAGGGCCGCCACTCCGGGGCGCTCCGTCAACTTTTGATGACACTCCGTACTCCGGCTGTTTTCAGAGACACAGCAGGATCTTACTCCGTACTCCGGCTGTTTTCAGAGACACAGCAGGATCTTACTCCGTACTCCGTTAGAATCAGAGCCGCCCCAGAAAACTTACTCCGTACTCCGTCAAAATAGATAATGCTTCAGCAAACTCACTCCGTACTCCGCAGCTACGGAGCCCGGATACTCCGGGGGAGCTCCGCACTCCGGGAAGTTATCTCACAGCATCCAAAATGCGGTGTGATTTGCAGCACATATACAAAGTTCGTCAAGCTTATAGCAGCTGTCATTGAGGGAGCTGCCTGTGAGCACTTGAAATGCTGTTTTTTTTCAATTTTAGACCGCGAGATGAGAATTTAAAAAATGTATTTTAAAAATACTGCGAAAATACCTATTTCTATGGCAAAATACCTTTCATATCAAGAAAAAGTGGAGGTCCCGGAGCGCCCCGGACTCCGGGGGTAACTCCGTACTTTGTCATGTTTCGCAGGAGTTTACTCCGTACTCCGGGAGATTTTGTGCTACCCTCACGGGTCGGCTCCGTACTCCGGCAGAGTTTCTGCCGTGGCCCGATGGCAGCTCCGTACTCCGGCAAAGTGGACCCAACTTCCAAACTCACACTCCGTACTACCGGCTCCCCCGGAGTACGGCCCCGAATAACCGGGACGCTCCGGGAAAGCCGCTCCGGGGCTTACTCCGTGCTCATCCTTAGCACGCGGAGTCCTAGACAGTCATAGTAGTGTCTGTAGACAACCCCACCGGTATTCGTGATCACTGGAAGATCGGCATCAGCGACGCTCGCAGTCTCGACGATGAAAGACCGCGCAGAGACGTCGTGGGGCGAGTCCCTACCGTGGCCGATCCAGACAAGCTGAACCCAACCGACGCTCCTGTGATCATGTGAAGAACGGGCATTTGTTCAAAGCTGGCAGTTTTGGAGAAGGGATGACCTGAAGGTACCTGACATTCAAACCATTGCTACAGCTGGCGCGTCAAAGTATTCTCCCACGTTTGACCTCTGATTGCCCGATAACTGCCCAAAGTGGGGTATCGGTCCTCCGCTACCTGCTGACCTGACCCTGACAGCAACATGAAGTTGGCGATTGAGAATACGTGAATGAGTCGGATACGCCAGCGTTCTCTGACCTTGCCTGCTCCGAGTCCAATGTTGAATGTCCACTATCGCTCCGACTCTCGCAAGTCGCAACCGTAGCCGGCCATTTCCATGCCGAGAGTAGAACCCGTATTGAGTGTGGGGAAATTTGCAAAAGGAGCGGGGAAAGGACTTGAGGAGGCGGGTCTGGGTAGAGCCTGAAGAAGTGAGGGAAGAGCGTGGCGAATTGACAAGACGGAGATCGGACGGAGATCGAGTACTCAGTACAGACAAGCGAGCCGATCCAGGGCTGAAGCAGCGAACGCGAAGAGGGCGGACTGCCGAGATGAGCGAGACAGAGGAGGCGAGGCAGCAGACAAGCCTGAGTCCTGCGGCAGGGACGAGACAGAGAGCAAACGCGAAGAGCTCCGGAGACCTGATCCAGAAGAACAAGTAGGAGAGATAAGCCAGAGAGCCGAGTCCGAGAGACAATCCAGAGAGGCGGGCCAGAGAGACCCGAGTCGTGAAGCTGAACCGGAGAGCCGAGCTAGAAAGAGTGAAAGACTAAAGAGACGAGCCAGAGAGACCAAACTCCCAAAATATCCGAGCGGGAGAGCCGAACCAGCAGAGCGACGAGACAGAAAGACCTGAACGGAAGAGGAAGAGGAGATTCGAGCAAGAGAGACCCGAGCAGAGGAACGAGCCGGAGAGCCGAACCGCAGAAACGCGCCGGAGAGACGAGTCGCAGAGCCCGACACGAACCAGAGAGGCGAGGCAGAGGCGAGGCAGAGCGACGAGCCGAAGAGTAGACGCGAAGATCCGACTGATAGAGGGGATGAGTTGAGAAGGGACGAAGACTGGAGAGAGAGGAAAGTGGATGCGAGGGCAGGGGAGGGATGCGGATGGAAAAAGGAAGAGAGAAGAGTAAAAGCAGAGATAGCGGAAAGAAAAGACAGTCAGAGGTCAAGAGGTAGTGCAAGCCATGGGAGCAGGAATACTAATACAGAAGTGCCAAAATGGGAACTGAAAGTTAAGACAAGAGTTGTCAGTCAAACTGAGCACTTGCGAGAACGAGACACGGGATCAACTTGGACAGTTGCGCAAATAGCGATGGTGACTGCTGCTTGGCGGTAAGGATTTCGGTCAAATCTAGCGGAATTGCGGAGATTATTTCCTCTCCGCAAGTTCCGTTTTTTTTCTCCGAGATTTTGATTTCTGAGGCCGAAAAACTACATCTGCGTCGGGTGCGAGGAGATATCTGAAACTTCCCCGCCAGAGCCTGAGACCCGGGGTCTCATCGGGGTTTCCTTCCAGTTTGAAGAGTTTCTTCGATTGAGAGAGAGTCTAGGGTCATGCGACGGAGTCTCAGTCTGATACCGGATGAGTCCGGATCCACACCGGGCCCCGGCTCGGACACCAAATTGCTCTTCAGTGCCTCTTACTCCCCCTTGAACCTTTCACAAGCTCGGCTGTCACTCTCAGCAGGTCGATGGAGGCCTTTAGCGACCTCATCTGTGGTTTGAGGCCGTCCTGGACCGGTATAGAGCGTTGAGGTCAGGGGAGATGACACACTATGTAGCGGAGGTGCGGAGTTCCGTTGGAAGTGTGCCGGAATTGGGGAAAGGAGATTTTCGCTTCGCTGTTCATCGCCAGTGGAGTTCCGTCAATTTCTCCGTCGCTACCGCGGAAACAGGGGGAGGGAGTTTTGGATTCCAAAATGACTGCGGAGATGTTGCGGAGAGAGTCGGAAGGGAGAAGAGCTCCGCTGGAGTTCCGGACGAGTGACAACACCCTTACTTGGCGGCTCAGAGTCTCGCTCTTCCTTGCTCAGGTTACCCGTCTTTGCATCATCTTTCTGCTCTAGAGGACCCGAAGCGGCCCAGCGTAGGGGGTAAGGATGCGCTACGGTCTACGGATTTCCGCCGGAACTCCGCTACTCCGCGACATTCTCCGCGGCATCTCCGCTGTGAATTTTAGATGAAAGCCTCCCTCCCCGTGGCAGGCGGGGATGGAGGGGGATTCAGTAGCGAAGATCGTCTCCGCCGTGAAATTTTGGAAATCAAATCTTCCTCCCTCGTCGCTCATAGTGAGAAACTTAAGCGGGCGTCTCCCTCCCTCATTTGCGGCGGAGATGACCCGGAGTTCTGCCAATCTCCGGCCGGGTCCGTCACATCTCCGGCGAAACTCCGCAACTCCGCCGCTAAGTGACTCATCTCCCCGAGGCCGACGACCCAACGCAAAGTTTGATCATCGAAAACACCCTGATCAGCGCTGAAGATGTCCTTGTCGACCCTCCTGAACAAGTTGCTGGTTGGCGCATCGCCGCGGTGCACCGTGAGACTGCTTCGGAGATTGGCTCGACGCCGAGATCGGCGATTTGAGACAGGCCTGAGACCCCCTCATGTGACCCCAGACATTTCATCAATGAATGAAACTCTCAGGAACTTAGCTGAAACCCCGGAGTTTCGCAGGGTCTCACGGGGTCTCACCGCATCAACGGTCAACACACAGTGTCATCATCTGTCTCCAAGAATTTACATTTTTCGTTGAGCCTCGGTCCGACAGAGGACTGTTTGAAAGGGGAGCGCATGCTGCGTACAGGTCGTGGACAGGCGCGTGATGGGGTCAGCCGGAGTGGCAGTAGGTCTTAGCGGACCAATGTGTCCCACATAGCGGGTGAAGGGGGGGGGGGGGGGGGTGTTGCTGGTTGCATGCAGGGGGAGCGGAGGAACATGAGGGCGGAGCGGAGAATTCTGACGGGTTGATGGGGCTAAGGTACAGGGTCAATCAGGGTCCTGTTGTCGGGTCAAGAGGGCAAAGTCCTGGCGGTCCAACGAAAAGTCTGCAGGGTCGCGGGAGAATTCTGATGGGCATTCGCGTAACTTGCATTACCTCTCAGCCTGTATCGTCACGCTTATCATTCTCTCTCTCCGGCTCCATTCAACCGTCAGCTCCAATACCTGTGGAATGATATCTCAGTCGGTATCTACACCAAGCCCTTCATCCGCAAACCTGTTTTCTGTTGTCGCCGATGGTTCACCTGCAGCTACCTCTCGCATCGATGAATTGCATACCGCTACCCCTCGCGCCGGCCGCCGCTACGGTAGCTGTCGGTGGACCACCTGCCACTGCTTCTCGCGTCTCTACCACGACGGTCACATCACATACCGATCGGCAGCCGGAAACAGCAGCTTACCCTCACGGTCGGATGGTTGCATTGGGGGGGGGGGGGGGGGCAGCATCGCGGACACCTTACAGTGTTTGGTTGGAAGCGTTTGCTGGTGCCAGAGGGGGAGATATCTGGATGGGTGCTCGGCGCCGGTCGATACGTCGAGTACAAGAGAATCGGAGCTGGCGCGTAAGGAGCGGTGTATAAGGCCAGGGATCACCTCATTCCAATCGCCGTGGCAACCAAGGTGGCGCGAACTTCACCTGGCACGGCATTCTCCAGCTCGGTTTGAAAGGGGGTGGGAGAACATGGTAAACCTGCGAGACGTCCTTGTGCTGCAATTGAACGACCGCCCGGAGCTCCACCGTGTAACGGACTACTGTTAGACGGATCTACAGCAAGTTCTAAGCAAAGAGAGTCAGCACAGGAAGCTAACACCAAGAGTGGTGTGTGGGATGGCGAAATAACTGGCATCTGGACTGCGGACGATTCATCAATGCAATTGGGCTCGGGATAGCATTGCTATTCAAGAAGTTTCAATGACAGCAGTATTGCGTTCCCCTCCTAGTGCAACGTCCCTCACTTTGACGTCAAGGCATCAAATATCCTGATCTCGCTAGACGGCAGCCTGCGGCTGTCGGACTTCGGCCTAGCAGAGGACGTCAATCAATCAGATCCACCCACAGGAACCATGCCCGTCATCAGCGTGTGGTATCGAGCTCCAGAAGTCCTTTCGCGAGCCCCAAGGCTGGAAACAGCCGCAGACGTGTGGAGCTTTGGCGCGGTAGTGGCTCAGATGCTCGAACCGAATGGCCAACCGCTATGGTACGCGGGGCGCCCGGATGAGCTGTTATGCCAAGTAATGAGGGATCTGCGACGGATATGCGTGGAGCTCTGGCCAGGTTCGGACTCTTTGCCCGGCGCGTTGCCAGACGACACGATGCCTTACAATTCTCTCTGGCGCGGTAAACACCGCTTCTTCAATTCCGACGGTAGTAGCACTTCAAGCTCTTCGGCCGAACGGCTTCACGCCGTACACACCATCAGTTTTGCGGGACTGTTACGCTTCCTAGGGTTCGTCCTGGTTCCGAATCCAGATCAACGCCCAACTATGGATCAGGTCTTGGATGATCGATTCTATGGCCTGGATAGGAGAGATGCAGATTCAAAATTCTGGTCTATCCATTCATTTTTGCAAAAGATGATGGAAGCGTTCCCTTCTTTCTTTCTTTTTTGTTATAGTCCCCCCTTTTGTTTCTTCCTCTTTTATAGGTATATCAGTTCTCATAGTCTGTCTGCCATGGGTTTGAAAGTCCAAGACCCCAGCTGTGTGACTGCCGCTCGGTAACCATCCAGGGAGCTGAAATCCTGAGCTGCCCATGATAGAGGCTCGAGCCCTCTGCCCGTGCCTCAATGGGACGATACCAGACCCTCTCCACAGCGGAAAGGTTGGTAGGATCATATCCATCCCCGGTATAAGGGAGGATGTACTGAAGGGAAGGGGGAAGTCGGATGTAAAAGAGGGGAGCCGACCTCTTTTTATACCTTTTCCTCGCAACTTTGATTGCTGCGGCTGAGAGCGCTAGGGAAGCTGGTGCGCTTGAAGTTCTTTATGAGGACTTAACCGAACGGCTCCGTCAGTATGCAGCTGCAATGAAGGCAAACCCACGCGCCTTCCGAGTCGTCCCTGTCGTCAAAGGCTAAGCTCTATACGTAGCCCAACCTCAAGGGCCGGAGCTTTCCCCGAACTCTCTTACTGTTGAAACTTGAGAGCCTGAGATATGAATTATGAGTATATGACTTTTTTCATGCAACTTGTGATTATTGATTGTTAATGTAAATAGCTGTAGAAGAAAGAACCCGATGTAAGACGATGATTGTGAAAGTACGAAGATTGACTATCGAATAATCGAACAGCACAAAGCTATCACATAGTCAATTTCACGTAGCGCAGCCTCGTGTATTCTCAGATATCAGAATTCAGAACTCAGTAGTTGCACATTCGTATTGGCGCCTGGCGTTATCGTTCTCAACAGCGTCTAATATGTAGCTACGCAGCGCTCAGGGTGGCACGGCTCACGAGACCCTTTGCGTACTTCGTTTTGGTGTTCAGCAACACCTTACCTTTCACGCTGGCGACTGGCCGCTGCAAGTTCAACTAAGCAGCAATGATGACTTCGCGACTCTCGTCAACAGCTTCATTTCCGATGTAGTAAGAGTTAAGAAAACTGCTCAGACTTCATTTTTGCAGAGTATAGCTAGGCACCATGCGAATCTTCAACGTTCGTTACTTGATACTTCGTTGTGTTGTGATTTGTGAAGAAAGGTGTTATGAATGGACGTATGGTGAACAGGTGAATACATTTCCAAACCACAGCGCCACACAATTTCACATACTCGTACAACTTCAGTCTTAACAGTGCAAAACAGCAAAACTCGGTGAACTTCACAGCAGTCAGCAAGCAAATTTCTGGACCAACACATTCAGACGAGAAGATGTGAAAGAAAGACAATTGTATGAGGGATGCCACTGTTGAATTGGAATCGTCGAAACTAATGTGGATTGAGAGTTGTTGTAGTGAATGATGCATCCACACCCACCACAAGTAGTACGAGTACGACTTACGATACATGAGAAATTAAAAATTGAAATAAATTCACAACTTCATTCCCAATTTCGCTCTCAATCAAAGTCGATCAATTCCTGGCCGATCTTGGTCAAACTTGTCCAGGCGGTCAGAATAATCGTTCAGATACCGTCGATGGCTGAGAAAGGTATAAAACTTGATCCTATTAAGGTCCTGATTCGAGAGGTGTATGGTATAAAAGGTTATTTTAAACCAGCGAAAAGCGTCCTGGGAGTAGAAACCCCACTTGTTTATGGTGTATGGTTCCGTTCAATTGAGGGGCGGTTACTTCCGGTTGTGGTGGCTACGTAGTCTGAGCGCCAGATTCCCCTGAACCACCGCTTAAGCTGGAGAAATTCTACCTGACTTCCATCATCATTATCGCAAGCAAGATCTCCTTCTAGCATCATGGAAGAGGCCCAGACCGATAGCACCGCTGCTCATGCAGCTGCTGCTGCTTCTACTTCTGCAGTCATGGCCGAGAAAAGGGGCGTCAGGGTCGGAGGAGGACAACGAAGGTTCGCTCCGATGGCGTAGCCTACACGGAGGAGAAGAAGATGATTGCTGTCTTCTTGACCTTCGGTGCGGGGGACGGGAAGAAGAAGAACGGGGAGAACAAGCGCAAGCGAGAAGAGGCGGTAGAGAAGCTGGGTTGCGCGAGTACAGCTTTGTATCGGTGGAAAAAGATCTATCCGGACGCCGCCAGAGCACGGTCAGTACACCATTCTATCCTCTCCTCTTTCTCATCATATACAAGCCTTCTGTGCTGATACATATCTCTCCTTTCCCTGCGACTGTCAGTGATAAAGCAATGGACGCAAATACTGCTGTTGGCAGTGTTCTGAAAACGATTCGGTCTCGCAGCGACGAAGAGAACTTTGCGGCCTTTCTGTTGCCCGAATTCTCGGTCCCCATGCCTTCGCGAGGTGTTGGTGGCGGCCCCAGCAATTCTGCTGGTAAGCAGCTGGTGGTGCGTCCCGATGGTCTCGGTCCGACAGCCGAGTTTGGTCCTGGGTCCATGTCGGCGGAGCTCTTGGCCTGCCTGCGGCTTGTCGACGATGGGACAGGAGAGATCACGGAACAAGAGAGAGTCCAGCTTTCGGCAATCGACGTCGAAGCGGATGTGCCTGAGGCCGGAGAGGATCTTGTGTCTCACAGTCTCACTCTCGGTGCGAAGCTGGCATATACCAACCTTGCCAAAGGCACTTCGACCCTCTGGAAAGGGCCTCAGCAACGTTTTGTAGTGAGTTAGTTTCGGTCTCTCACGCTGCTCGCTCCAGCTACCCGTCCTTCTGACAACGTTCTCTCTCTTCTCTCTTCTTCCTGGATCAGTCTTTCTGGCGTGCTCTTGCCGCGCTACGAGCAGAGACTGACGAGGAGAAAGCGGCGCACAGAAGACCGAGGTACTGGCAACTGAGCAAAAGTTGGTAACCTGGCTGAAGTGAGTAGCTGTGGTCCTCCCCTCCCCCCCCCCCCCCTCCCTTTTTCCCGAGCATTAGCGCACGTAGAGGAGAGAATGGAGAAGAAGTGCACGCCATAGCTGTGGGCTTGTGGCAGCTGGGGGCGGAACAACAGGATTATCGGCGAGGGAGGGAGGATCCGGAGGGATATGGCGTGAGAGCTGGGAGCATGTGTCGTATTATGACTGGAAACTAGGGAAGGAACTGTCAGCGAGGAGTGGTGATCGGTGTTATTGTGGGGTGGTTTCATCCCCTGTGCTTGTGGGATGATTGAATGTGAGCTGACAACATCATGGTGTGATTTGCTGCGATCGTGCCAGTTGCTCCGTCCTGTTCCGCAACCCAACTCTCGGATACGAGGCTATAAGAACGCACATCAAAGCCATCAACAACCTGTGGACGCAGCAGAACCTCGAAGGTCGCAACAACCACCCACAGCCAGGCGCCGGTTCTCTTTGTTCACGTACTTGCGAGCGGTCAAGCTCCACCAGGCTGACCTTGCTCGTCTGACTAACGTCGACAAGTTCAGGAACTCTCTGCGAGACGGTTACGACGAGACAGGCTTTCTCAGCGTCAGCCAATGGTACACAAACCGTGCCAGTGTCCGGGGCAGCGAGCATGCAGCAATCCGAGATCGATTTGCTTCCTTTGGCAGCATGCGATCATGGGACGTAGCGAGGATTTGAGGGAGAGAGAGCTGTCGGATTTCTACTCTGCAGAGGTGAGAGTCAATTTGTTGTGTAGGACTGCTGCGAAACACGGTGGGATGTTGATTGATGTGCGTGCGTGTGGGACGTGGGTTCGGTTGCTGATGCGAATTTGTCTTCGTTGTGTTGGATTTTCAAGCTGCCACACTCCAAACCTCACCCTTCCATCGTTGTCGTTTCCACTCAACTCAAGTCCAAGTCCAACCGCGATGCTCGCCCCGAGCGTGGTGTTGCAGCACGTCCCGAGATGTCGAGGTCTGCGCTGTGGGTGCCTTTGCTCAATACCTCTTCTATAGGTTCCACGTGAAGAGTGAGCCCATACCGACTTCAGTTCTCGCGACTCTGGTACAGGATCAAGCTTCTTGTCGACGACGACACAAAAAAACACCGTTGGAGTTACCTGGGCTGTGCAAGCAGGCTTGCTGCGCCAGGCCTTTGACAAGTGTTCCGTCTCGAGCTCTCATCTCACACATGCGATGCGTTCCGGCGGTGCGCAGTTTGCAAGTGCGGCGGGTTGCACGGAGGATGCGATTCGGAAGCATGGTAAATGGTGTGGGGATCGTTTGATGGAGCGGTGCCTTACTTCAGTAACTCTGCAGCCTATTCGGGCCTTGTCGGGCTTCAACATCGTCGGCGGTGACTATTGGCTTCCTCGCGCGATCGTCGACCCTCCTACGACATTGTCAGAGCGGATCTTTCCTTGGATCGAGGCGAAGTACGAGCAGGTCAAGACGCGAGCTCAGGCTGGAGGGAGGCAGAAGGTGCCGCTCTCCAGTTCTTAGACATGCTCAAGTACTTGCGTGTGGTTCTGCTTCAAGATTCGGTCTGCTGCAGACGAAGAACCCTTCTTTTCCGCTGTGGAATCATCCACCTTTCAACACCGTCGAGTTTGCGACTTACGCTCAGAACCTAACCCAAACAATCAGCACCACCACTTCGCCGTTCGACATCAGCGTCACTCAGCTTGTTCCTGCCCTTGGAACCGCGCTAGGACACGTGCGGTCAGAGCTCTCTGCCCGACGGAGAAGATTGAGCAGCTGGACAGCCGATCCGAACTCCAGCAGCGCCGTCAAGATGAGCAGTTTGGGGCCCTTGCTGCGAACATGGACGGAATCACCCAGCTATTCGTAGCAGCCCAGCAAAGCGAGCAACGGCTGAACGCAGCTCGTGCTGCAGTAGCAGAGTCGCTACGAACGCTTTCCCTCTTATCTTGTCAGGTCAGTACTTCAGGTATTGTGTTTTGTGTTGCGTCGTGTGTGTGCTGATTTGTGTTTTGTTTTGGTGTGGTGTGTGGTGGTAGCAGATCAGTGGTACCGTTGATGGCGCTGGCGAAAACAGCCCGCTCGCGCTCGACGCTATGATTCTCACCTCCACCAGCAGCATCAGCAGCGCATCAGACAACACCAGCACCAGCACCACAGCCGCCATCGGTTGGGACACTCCTACGGCCAATAGCACTCCTTCTCTCCGACCATCACCAGCTCAACCTTCCCCACTGCCATCCACCGCACGATAGCTGCTTCTTTTTCTTCCGGCGGCCAACTCACAACTGCCGCCCCTCTTTCTGCTCCTCTTGCTCTTGCTCTCCCTGCCGCCGCTGCTGCCGCAGCTGCTTCTGCTGCCTCTGCACTCGGCATATCTACCACTTACCAGCTGCCGAGCGTGGAGTCAGTTGAGGCGCTCTGGCAAGAGTGGAGGGAAGGACGGGATGGGCGGCCGGCTTTGGGAGCCATGGACGATGCCAAGGATCCTCGCTTGCGACAATCCAGCTCGATGAAGCAGCAGCTGTACAGGTGGAGGAAGGTCGTGGCATTCATCAGAGAGGTGGGCGAGGATAAGGCTCAGGAGACCATACTGGCATTGTATAAGATTTTGGAGTCGAGGAAGGGTAGTCTGAGGCTTTTGGCGGAGGAACTAGCCAAGAAGGATGAGAAGATCAAGTGGGTTTAACTGCTGGAGTCTCCTTGAGGCAAATCCAGTCCGCAGTCGATGTGGTGCCTTGTGAGTACGTCGATTCAGTTCAGCTCGAATCAATCGCTGAGCAGATGATATCTGCTTTCCTCTCTTCTCTTTTCTCTCTGTCTTCGGACGGATCGTTTTCAGACCAGATCCGCAGTTTTTCTTACTTGGCCTTTGCCCCTCTTACTCCCCGTGTTGCTCTCGCTCTTGCTATTGCCTCTATCCTCCTCTACCCTACCCTTTCTCCCTCCTCTCGCTCCTCTCCTCTTTCCCTCATCAGATTGCGGTTGTCGATTCCGCCTTCCGTCTTCGTCCTGCTTGCGTTCGTTCGGACCGGTCCGCTTCGGCCTTCCGTCTTGGTCCTACCTGCTTGCGTTCGTTCGTCCGGTGTCTTGTCCGGTCCGTCAGCGGCCAGCCGCCAGCTACATGCGCTGTTCAGCCATGTAACCTGGTTGCCTCGCCCCTCTCCGCCCCGCCCCTTTCTCTTCCTTTCTTGCTCGCTGCAGTTTGCGACCCGGAGTTCGTCTCTTCTTTCCCTGCGGCCCTGCTCAACGTTTGTAAGTACTTTCTTTCAGCAGTCTGACTGTGATGTTCTATCTGCTACTAACAGGACCTTTACTATTGTCTTTCTTTATTTGCTCTCTTTCATTTCTTTCTCACCCTTCTTCTCTCCATATCCATACAGCTAGCTTCTTGTCCTTCTCCATTCCTCCTTTCCTCCCTCCCCTTGCCCTCCATCTTCCCCTGACCATCAGACTATGCCCCTCTTCCACCTCTCTTCCGCTTTTCGCTACCCTCGAATCAGTCTCTTCTTTACCTCGCCCCATCTCCTCTCCCCATCTTCTCTTCATCATTCTTCTCGAATACCATTGGGATTGGAAGAGAACAAAAAGCGTGGTGAACACCTGATCGCGAGCACCAACGGGGGGATTCAGATAGGAAAACCGGAAACGCTTGTGATTATCAACCACAGCCAGTGTACTGTTTCAGTAGCGCTGGTGGCGGTTAAGAAAGTCGGCACAATACGTCGGCAAAAAGCGGGGCAGAAAGACGTACACGTCGTCAACAAAGCCAATGCGACCGTGGGACCTCACTCGTCGTGTATCTCGTTTCATATGACTCTTTGCTCTGTCGGACGATTTCGTGTTGAATTCAGGCCAGAAAAATTCGAGCAGTCCACAGTTGCTTCGTTTCCTCCACGAGAAAAAGCGCAACTTAATACACAGAAGCCAAGCGTCCTTGTTCAGGAAGCAAATAGAAACCGCAGAGGCAGATATGTTACCGGAGCCACGATGAAAGTACGCCGGTGAATGAATAGCAGCTGATATTACGTGGCGCTCTGCCAACAAGGACTGGTGACCAGTTCGGCGCCTTATGAAGCAGACATAGCTGTATTAGACGCTCGAAACTCTGGATCAGTTTCGCGCGTTTGCTGTACGTAGGTATTATGAGCGCATGACTTGCGTGCCTGCTTGAATACACGAGTAGTACATCTTATGAACGCACGATTGGATTCAAAAGGAAATCTCATCGATGATGGTTACCACCATGTGAAGGAGATCATTTGATTTTGCGGATCGGTCACTTTTCATGACTGTTTAGTGTTCCAGGCTCATGATATGGCGGGACACCTACCTTGAAAGCGCAAATGGTTCTCTGCAAACGCCGTTCTGGACGCCCAAGATTGAAATGAATTCAACTATTCTGGTTGAATCTTTGGTAAACGCTTGATAGTGTTCTTTCTCAAAGAGCTAACACTTAAACCGTTATCTATATCAACAGTTTCTATTGACAGAGCCGTTGCGTTGGCAAATACGTTACGACTGAGAAGTTCATGTCGTTCCACGTTCAGTGTGCTCTGCATGGTCTGTCGGTTTGATTTTTGCAGCTGGATGAGTTTTTGCATTTTCGAATTCATCCTGAATTGAGCTGTCATCTGAATTTTAGGTCGCATCATCCAGTGAACATGTTGAGGTGCGGAATAGCCAGCGGAGGTACAAATCGTATGAGTCACTCGGTATCGCTGGGATCATCCTTTTTCGGACACTCTGTGTACTTCTCGGTGATTAGCGTCGGCATGCAGCTTAAGCTGTCCTCCGCTGCTCGCTGAAGAGGTCAGCAAAGTCGGAGTCCCATGTTTCCGCCGCAGAATCACCTTTGATATCGCCTTTGTCTTTGTCATCAAAGACCTTAAGAAATTTCATGTGCGGTACTGCTCAGTCGCTTTGGAGAGGCACAGTCGGCAGTCATACCGGAGCCAGACGTCTATATCTGCTGTGTGAGAATTGGAATGTGTTGGAAGGCCCCTGTCTTCTACATCTTCACCTCCAGCTTCAGTTGCTTTCCGCCACGGGAAATTCAAACATTTCTTACCTTTTTAGACCCGACACGCCATTCCCTTCACCGCCATCGACGCTTATGTCTCCGGAGAAGTTTCCAGCCACACAGCTCCTTCCCCGAGAACTGATATTGAAGTGCATGCTCCATCCGGACACCCACGTCTTCAACTCAGACGGATCCTTCAACGAACGCTCCAGATGCCAAAGGGATGGCCGTGTCTCTGTGGCTTTTCGCAGCCCCTCACCGAACCCCTACGTTGAACCCACAACCCACTTTGTTGTATATCGTCGACGCAGACCGCATGGTCGCACAATAGTGTCCGGCACTGCTGTGGTTGTGGAACGGACACTGCCACATTGATATCGTTATGTCGCCCCATACTTTCACTTACATGTTCAAGTACATTTCGAAAGGGCATGACTATGGGGCCTGCCGGGTCAACGCCAACGGCGAGAACACACTCCAAGACGCCCGTGCCGCTGCAGGACTGCAGCCTACAACACGAGGTACCTCTCTGCGACTGCAGCTACTTCTCGCATTTTCGGCTTCAAATTGACAACCAAAACCCCAACCGTTAGCCGTCTCGCTGTGCACGAGCCCAGTCAGAATCGGACCCAGTTTGCCGGACGAAAGAACGAAGGCTCAGAGGCCAGCTCCCTTCTACGTCACTTCCTCAGAACCCATCAGTTCGACGACCTCACCTACACGGAGTATTTTGAGACCGGCACCTTTTTCGCGCTGCCAACGCGGAAAAGCGACCGACCACAATCGTATTCCTCCGCGTTGCTAAATCGAGCGCAGCCAACATGGTCTCCGGGCTGTATCAAGACCCCTTCGCACTCGACAACGAGGTGGCGCGGCTTTTCGTATCACCACCGTTCGGCCCTCCGCCGGAGAGACATACTACATTCCTGCAATCCTCCTCCATCGCCCTGTGCGGGACTGGATACACAAGGGCACCACCTCCCATGGCTTGATTCACCCCACGTGAGAAGAAGCGGCACTCCACGAAGGACTGAGACGGCCCGATAACGAAGCAACGAAGTTGTTCGGGAAGCAATTACCTGCTGATCCCGTAATCAAGATTGGCATCGGGCTTACCTTCCACGCGAGAACGGGTAGAGAAGCGCAGGAAGCATTCGCCGACACGCATGTCGTCGCGCGTTGCGTTCCTCTTCACAATTTTAAACTTCGTCTTTCGTGCTGCTTCCCTTCCTCAACCTCTGCCCTCGCCGTCCCTTCTTGCCATGCCAGAATTGTCAGACTGAGACTTTCCATTTGACCATCCTATCTTGTTCACTCGGCGCAGTCTCCCAGTTACGTCCCGCTCCGCGCCTTCTTCACCCCAATCCAGCTACCCCTTCCTACCGCGTATCCCGGCTCCTTCGGTCCCGCCGCCTTCCATCCCTCTACAGTTTGATGGCCCACCCTCCACGTCCAAGGTTGCGTCGTTGCTGCGTACGAGGAAGAAGGGCGCGGCGCGGTATTTCGATCTTCTGGCCGACTCCGTCTTCCAGCTCTTCCGCGCCGAATACGAGCGCGCCTTCGAAGACCTCAATTTTGGACCAGCTCTTTGACGCGCTCTTGGCCTACGTCCGCTCCGAGTTCCACCAGTACGAGGTCTAAATGGACATCTTGGACAGGAACTGACGACAGCAGAAATCTTTTCGACGAGACCTGCGGCGAGACAGAAATCCCGACCCAGCCTTCAAGTTTCGGGTCACATATTGGAACTCTACCACAGTACCCACTCTGACCAGCGCCAGAACCTGGCTGTCGTCGAAACCTGCTACCGAGCATGTACTCAGCTAACTGCCAAGGTCGACAAGCTCAAGGCGGCCATCGATACGGAGAAGCAACGGGTGGATACGCAGCGGAGCCAGGCGGAGGAACGAGGAACTCAGCTCGATACGAGTCAGCGCGAGTGATGCGATAAATCCTAGAGCAAATAGCATAGGAGTAGTAATTCGTATAGAACCACCGTAAAGTGTTCTTAGCCAACTAAATATTTTAATACCAGTAGGTACTGCTATTATCATTGTAGCTGCTGTAAAGTAGGCTCGTGTATCCACGTCTAGACCTACAGCATACATGTGATGACTCCACACTATAAATCCTAGGAATCCAATACTTGTCGACATCTGAAGACACAAGTCGACGATTTGGAAGAGCGCATTTCACACACCCAGCAAGCTCTCGACAGCAGCATCTCCACATGTACGGATCAACGAATTGGAGTTCCAGCTGGCGGAGAAGACGACTTTCGAAGCCGAGCAGCAACGCCGCATCGTCGAGCTGGAACGTCAAGTACAGCGATCGCGATTTGCGACAGCTAAACGGGCGCATACTGGACGACGTCGCAGAGGCAACTTACGCCGACCTTCAAAGCATTGCGGGGAACAAGATATTACTATCACGGAGCTCTCCAATCATGAAAGAGCACACCTCCAACGAATCGAAGTTCTGCACGATCGGCGGCGCCCCGTATCAATCTCCCCAGGAGCTTTTCGCTCTCGTTCAGAATCAGGCTCGCTGCTCGCATCGTCAGTCAGGAGTTGGTAGAGACCCGCGCCCGTGAGTGTGTCCTCAGTCGTTTGGCATTGGACGAGTCTGATCTTCAGTCGGATCAAGATTTGCCTGAAGGTCAGATCACGGACCTAGCGGTTTCCGGCGAGTCTTTTCTTTTTGGCTCTTCATGTAATCCTGGATTGTCTCTCATCCATACTTATCTCCACTGGCTGCACAGTCGGACCGGTCTGTATCTGCTGCCCCGGTCCCCGCTGGAATCAGTCCTCCTGCGACCTCTACTCCAGTTTTCCGCGAGTCGACACCACTCCTTCCCATCATCGGGCCGTCTCCTGCCCCTCTACAGAACGAGGCCCACTCTCCACCTGGAGGCGTCCCGCATCTCGACTCCCCTGAGCCCTTCTTGCGTTGGCCGCCTACCTCGACTGGCACGTCCACCAGGCACCAGCTCGATGTAGTCATCGCCCATCTTTACGGAGAGCTTCACGACACCATCTACATGACACAGCCTCCCTACTTTGAGGCCAAAGGTCAAGAACATCTCGCATGTCGTCTCCACTGCTCCATATACGGCCTCAAACAATCGGGTCGGGAGTGGTTCCTCATCTTGCGCTCTGCTCTTACTCTACTAGAGCTCGGATTTCACCAGTCGGTTGCGAATCAGGCAATCTCCACTTTTGGGTCAGGAGAAGGAGCAGCGGTTGTAACACGGTTCACTCACTGGTCATATCCCCGACCATATCTCCGACGTCCGACACTTCGGTACTCACTTCGGTACTGGACTTCGTACGCCCACCGACGCCTCAGACTTTGGTTTCCACTTCGGTATCCACTTCGGTACTCACTACGACTAGCTCCGGACCTTCGGCCGTAGCACGGACCTCCACTTCGGACTTAACATTCGGCCGCCGGCTTTAAGTCTAACGCCGGAGCACGCCATCGACGCCACAACCACTTCGGCATTCGTCCTTCCGATTATCAGGCCACTTTCACTCTTTCGCCTCTTGGCGTTCTCTTGGCTTCGGCAATCTCTCGCTCGGCTCTCCTCTCCTCTTCTGCCTTCTCCTCTCCTCGCTCCTTCCTTTCTCTCTTCTCGTGCCTGCTCCCCTTCCCAAAATACTTCGGCTCTCTCTCTCCGTTCCTTCGCTCCTCTTCCTCGCCAACTTGACCCTCAAAGGTATATAAGCAGGCCCATTCTACACTCAACCTTGTATCGATCTCCTCACCATCCACCACCAGAACTTCCTTCTCTTCTCCCTCTACTCTATCCACACCCTCCTCTCTCCGCACTTCATTTTCCTTTCCTTTCACTTCTTACCTGATCCACCCCTGTCACAGTGGTGGTAGCGAGTTATGTGGACGATGCGCTGGTACTTGGGCGGGATTTGGCGGAGGTTTCAGCCTTCAAGACTCAGCTGGCGAAGCGGTTCCAGATGAAGGATCAAGGTCAAATCGGCCAGTTCCAAGGCATGAAAGTCGAAAGAAGCGAGGACTGACTTTCTTTCCTGATCTCGCAGTCCTCCTACATCCGATCACTGCTCGACCGTTTCGGATACAAGGACCTCAAGTCCGCTCCAACACCCCTCGAAGGCAAGCAGCGCCTCGTTCCCTACGAAGGAGAAGTCTCGGAGGAGCAGCGCAAGCCGCAAACTTTTCCAGGCGATGATTGGATGCCTTTTGTGGTTGGCTTTGGCTTCGAGGCCAGACATCGCCTACGCTGTTGCAACCCTCTCTCGGCACTCGAAGCAACCTGGTCCTCTTCATCTTGGGTGCATCAAACGCACCATGACATACCTTGCCGGTGCTTTGAATCTTAAGCTTCGAATCGCCACGCATTCCCACGAGGACATCACTGCTCATTCCGATGCCGAATTTGGGGCGATCACTCGGCAAAGTCAACTTCTGCGTGGTGCGTCTTGGTTCACGGTGCGACGGTAGCTTGGAGGTCGAGGTTGCAGACGTTGGTGGCAGATTCTACTGCTCAAGCGGAGTTGATTGCGGTCTGGCAAACTTCCCGAGAAGTTATCGCCCTCCGCCGCTTCCTTGAGGATCTCGGATTCGTGTGGACGGAGAAGGACTACCATCAGTCATCTACTGCAACAGCCAGCCCGCCATTCACATCATTTCCGACCCGGTCAGTAATGGTATTACGCGCCATATGGAGCGGAAGTACCTCTCCACCAGGGATCATCGCGAGCGAGGATTGATCGATATCAAGTTTATCAACACTCGCGACAATCCTTCGGATATGTTCACCGAGCCACTTTCACCATGAACCAATCCACCCTGTTCCAGCATCGGTCCACCATCGACTTACTCGCCCACACCTTCCCCTTCTGGTAACACCCCTCCCTTCATTTCGTCGATCATGGGTGGGAGTGTCATGGAATGGTGCATGGATTGATGGATCGCATCTCTAATTTGACCCGGGCAACCATCGCCTTCCCAAATTATCACATGAGCTCGCTCGAGCGCTCGGCCGCTGCTCTTCCTGGCGGGCAAACGATCCCTTCTCCTTGTCTCCCTCATCTACGCTCCTGACTCTCTACCTTTCTCTCAGCTCCTATCGCTGTTTTCTTGGGTGTATAAATACGCTCCCTTCTTCTCTATCATTTTTCTCTCCTTTCACTACATCACTTCTCCTCTTCATTTACTCTCATATTCTCGCTCAACTCGCACAAGCTCCTTAGCCTTCACACCCTCGCGCGACGAGCAGATCCTGGGCGGCGGGGGTCAGCATAGGGCTGAGCATCATCGTGCGGACGCCGACGCCTGAGAAGTTGCAGTACGGATTGATTTAGAACCAGGTGAACCCCGAATCTATGGCCCCTCGCTTAAGGGCGACCTCCTGCAGCCAGGTGGAAGGGAACCGATAACCCCTTCGCAATGGTGACGTCCATGGACAGAACCTCAGCCGAGATCCTCGCCACCGGAAAGGAGTGCTGAGCGGCATGTTGCATGTATCCGTCCCCGTTCTTCCGGGGAGTTTCCTGAGTTTGCCGGAGCGATATGGTTGCACCGCCTGCAACGACGTCGAAGCAATTGTGACACAGTTCCCTGCCACACTCGCTGCATTGAAAGCTGCCGAGTACGAAGTGCGAGCAGTGGTCGCACCGTGCCCCCCCTCTGACGATCCCAAAGTCGTCGACGTCCCCGGCCCGACCGAATACATTCTTCTCCATTGCATGATCGAGCTCGGTACGAAGCACAGGGAGCACATCTCGAGCAAGTACGGCGACCATCTGAGGACACCGATGGAAATGAAGTATCAGTGACTGGTGTTCGGATGTGAGAGCGGCAACGAAAGGGTTAGTACTGACCGCTTCGGCTTTCGAACATGCATGGATGTACCAGATAAGCTAGTCCGTATGTACTGTACATCAATCGCGATGAAAGGACATGTAATCTTCGGCCTCTCTTTTTAACCTTGCGGTTCTACACGAATTCGTCGATGTCGACCCAAGAGGACTTTCAAACCACAAAACCTTGCTGCTCCTTTGTGTTTGGATGGACGCGAGTGTCGATGATGCGAGCACGTCCCATCCGCAGCCGTCATCAAAGGGATTGACGGACTGAGAAGCCGATGGTAGGGAAGTTTTATTCTTACTACGCTTCGTGTCTTTTGGCTTCATCGCAGGCTTTCGCTCTTCTTAGCTACTGAGACCGCCGTAAAGACCTCCAAACCAAGACCCCCGGGCGCCAACGAAACGGCAGGATGGGTCGACGAGGGTGCCTCTGAGCCAGGCGCAGGCGCGGGTGATGCTTCCGACGTCAAGATGTGCAAGGCACAATTGCTCATGGGGGACAGGTCGTTCAGAACCTTCGTAACAGCTGCCGCTACAGAGCCTCCCGCGTCCCGCGAAGGTAGCCATAACGGCGCCCACATCCTCCTCACGTGATCGATACGACACGGTGAGGACTGAGAATTGCGCGATGCGTCAGTCCCACTGAAGAGCAGCAATAACCCGGCGATAGAAATCAAAATCACAAGCTTGATTTCTCCGAGTACCTGTCCAACATCAAGGAAGAAAACCTTGCGACGCTGTGAGCTTCAAGACCTCGGATAGGCGCTATATAAATCCAGGCGCATACACCAGTCACCGAAACGAGCTTTGCTTAGATTTTGCGGACGAAGGCGTTGTACCGCTATAGGAGGCGACGGCTGACATGTCACCGGCCCAGGCGTAATGATAAATAAAAATATAAGAATGCAGCGCATCTCTGTTTGTTGGGCTTCAAATGCGAGCCGGCTTCGACGCGGTAAATAAAAAGTGGTTTTACAGCACTCTCTGGAACTTCACCGGGTACCGGGGCACGGTCTTCAGTCCCCTGGGCCCCTGGTATTCACGTTGAGAGCACATGTGCTAGACGAGACTCCTCAGATCCCAGACCAGCACTAGATTCATCACAGACACAGACTCCAGACTCTCTTCTCCACATCAGACTCCATTCGCCCGTTTTGCTGCTCCCTTTCGTTGAGCAACGTTCCCACTTTTCCTCTCCTCTTCACTCTCCCCTCCAGCCTCCCGATATTGTATATAAGCGAGACCTGGTGGCGTTCCGGTCGACTCTTTTCCCTCATCTCATCACAACAACACAATCCTCACACTTTGCTTCAGACGCACTTTACCGGCTTCAGACGCCACCGCTTTAGACGCACGCTTCAGACGCACCTCCTCAAACTCTACTTCTCTTCTTCTCAAACTCTGCACCAATCATCAGGTGAATATCTTATCTTATCGCATCCCGCTAGCATAGCACACACAATCAGGGCGGCGAAGTCTGTATCCACAGTCGAGCACCTCGCTATTGCTCACTATCGGACCGCAGTCCGCACACCATTACTCTCATCACCCAGCATCGGGAGCACAATTCTGTGCCTAAGCGCTCAGTCCGTTGCATCCTTCCTGCCACCATCGCGGCAAGGTCGGAGACCAAGCTCCCAGTCATTCAGACCACTTTTAGTAAAAGCACCTCCGTCCGCACTCTCTATCGGGGGTCAAGGGTACGTGGTGCTCAGAGCAGTCGAGATTCTAACATGACCACCATCCGCCTGAGGCATTTTGAATCCGCAAGGGTTCATCCCACGGCGACTCCAGAATCATGACTATCCAATCAAATTTCAAACATGAGAGACGATCAGGATTCAAGTCTTATTCGTTTCAGCCCGAAGCATCTCCTTTTCTGACGCGAGAGAAGGTCCCCATGGATATTTTTCCATTACTCATCATCAGCAAAGTACCAGCATCCGATCCCAATCTGACCAGCGAGTCAGCAATACCTGACAGCCAAAAAGTCGCTTCGCCTAGTCCAACCGATCGCAAATTTCGGATCCGCCGCTCGAGAGTTGCAGGCGGTCTCGCACGCTCTGGGCATGGAGCCTGACTTCCTCGGAACAATCAAAAAGCAGATGGAAGGGGCACCTAGCCTAAGCCATTTTACTCCTGCGCCGATGGTTCTCAATCTTTCGCACCTTTGCGTCTGATCCAAGTCCATGCCCCCTCCCCCCCCCCCCCCTCCTCTCCTCGGCGGAGGGCAGCCGACGGACAACTTCTCTAACCCCTGGCCACCACAGGTCGTCTCTCTGCCCTCTGGGACCTGGGCTCGGCAACCCCTCCCAACACTCAAACTACCCGCACACTCGCCATCTCGGCCGGTACCTGATTCAGAGCTTTCCGCTGGTCCAATTAAGCCCCACACCTCAGCCAGTAGCACGGCAAAAAGGAAGAGCCCTAACGAGCCGACAGCCCCAGGAGCCAAAGGAAAGAGGAAAACGAAAGAGGATGATCTTAAGGAGGTCATCAAGTGCGAGGTGTGCAAGAGCTTGAACAAAGGTGGCTTGTCATGGCGATACTTGGAGGGCAGCGAACCCGGCAAGAAGGGAGCAGGGTGTGCCAAACCTGTCACAGCCGGTCTACAAAAGAGAGGTCAATAACACTGAGGTACAGCTAGCGCGTATCCTCATAGGATTAACAGATCTGATCATATTTGACAGAAGCGCGCACAGCAAAAGATGATGCAGGCGGAAACCGACAGCAGCGAAGCCAAATACGAGGACGGAGAGGAAGACGACAGCAAGAATAGCGCCGAACGCGCGCGCTGGGAGAGTGAAGTAGCGCTGACCGTGAAGGACCTAACCAGTCATCGCAAACGCCAGGAGCACAGCGAGATGGAGACGTAGAGAAGTGAGATTCTGGCGAGGAAAGTGAATGCACTTCGTAATCATCCACCTGGCGCTGTAGCTTCTCTATGCTAAGCTTTCCTTCACACATACAGCTCCGCCATCTCTCTCACGGGAATCAAAAATCCAAAGTCGCAGTTCTCAAATTCTCTTCTTCAAACCATGCTTTGATCAACGGTCAACGGTCAATGAGGCAAATGATAACGATAAATGCTGCGTTGAGTGTCCATCTACGATATCTTCATTCACTTCGGATCAAAAGGAGAATGAATATATGAAACATCCAGGATGAGGGTGAATATGAGAAAAGCGAAACAAAAAAGGTAAAGTGGAAAAGCCTTGAGAAGAATTACCCCATGGCTTCAGGATACTGATCGACCCAGTGCATGCGTTTAAACTGCGAAGCGCCGTGATATGAAACTTCCTGGTTGGAGCTACCGTTCGCGCGGAAATAGGCTGTTCGCAGCTTAGCTCCGTCTCCGGGAAATCTTGGCCAATCTGACACGGCCGCGGTCCGAATTTCTCCGGAGCTGGGCTCCCTGGGAAAATTTGCTCCATACTTCGGGTGAAATTGTTCTGACCGGAAAAAAAGTGCTCCGAGTTCCGGGGCCCCGGAACATGGAATTACGCGGAATTCCGGGGTTTGAAAATCATCAGTCCGGGAAGGTAGGCGCTCTGGACGCGTAAGAAAAGTCCGAGACGGTCCTGGCCTAGGATGTTCCGACGATGCTGCCGAGCGGTCCCCGTCTCCATGGCCGGGGGCTACAGCGGGTGGGACCGCTTCTTGGTCCTCGCCTTCTTCAAGTTCGTCCTCATCGCGGGCCGTGCGCTTTCCCAGCCGCACACTTTTATCCGTACCGTCGTTCGAACCCACTTCCTCCCTCAGCAACCTTGTTTTTCGCTGCTCTGCGCGACCGCTGCCGTAGAAGCTGAACCTCAAGGCTGCTCCCGCTAGCCTGAGGGACAGGAAGCGGCGTGGGCCCTGTATCCGCAGTTGGAAGAGTGAGCACATTCTCCTGCCGATGAGCCGTCGATAGAGGGTTACTGAGTCTAGCCGCAGTCTGGGCGAGACGCGATGGACCTGCTGACGCTGTCGGACGGGGCTCGAGCTTCTCCAAAACCCGTTGGAAGTTCCGCGGAGGTGCGGAAATGCGACGCCGACTCGGCTTCGGACCTGGGCCGACATCGGAGGCAGGGGCAGACTCCAGGTCACGGGCCAGCAGCAATGAAGCCAGACGGCGAGCGGTGGCCTGGATCAAGAGTGACGGACGTCTTTGGGCGATAGGACCCGGCTGTTCGAATAACGGATGGAGTGAGGATTTCGGCGGTGGTACCTTTGGGTCGGCGGCGGTAAGGATGGCCACGGATGACGGAGTAGCTCGCGGAGTAGCGTTCGCGGAGTTTCATGAGCTCACTTCGCGAAGTACGGCGTACGGAGTGCGATTGGTGAATTTCAGCTTTGAGCGAACATTTCGCGGAGTACGGAGCATCATTGAAAATTTTCGCGGAGTACGGAGTGTTGCACTCAGACAATCCGCCGATTTCACGGAGTGCGGAGTGAGATGGAAAATTCGGTGAAAAATTTGCGGAGTACGGAGTGACACGTTCTAAATCAGATCACTTTGCGGAGTTTCATCAAACTACGTGAGCAGATTGATGTGGGTCACGTGACCTGAGATTCGCCTAATAATATCACGTGACACGGCGGCCGAACGGGCCGAGGCCCGAGGCCATGAGATTTGAGAAAGGGCAGGCGCACAACATAAAATCCTACTGCCTAACCAGTAACCACGGAGACTTCGGGAGTGGGGACCAGGTCCACGCCAGCGGTAAAAAACGTATCGTGAAGGCAAGATAAAATGGAGAACTGCCTGACTCTCTGCCCTCTGAACTCTGCTATGTATCATGCATGGATATACCGGACGAGCTAGTCTGTATGTACTGTACATCTATCGCAAATTCGCAATGACAGGGCATGTAACTTTCGACCTCTCTTCCTTAGCCTTGCGGCTCTACACAGACGTTAAAGTGTTTTTGTGTTTGGTATGCTGACTTCCTCTTATGTCCCCTCGACCTCGACAGGCCACAGCATGAGGAAAGATTTCATAAGCGAAAACACGCGGCTTTCCTCGCGAAAAATCTCCACCCACGGAGTACGGAACTTCGCGAAGTTAATCATACTCCGCGGCTCGGAGTACGGAATAAGACAAAGAGTAGAGTGGCATTTTTCACGGAGTACGGAGGCGACGCCGAGAAGTCCTGAATTTCTGACGGAGTACGGAGAACCTTTTTGAAGGCACATATTTTTTCCCGGAGTACAAAGTTCCTGACAGGTACGGAGTGAGAAAAGTCGGCGGAGTGAGGAGTTCGCTCAGAACTCGCGGAGTTTCGTGGAGTAGTACTTGCGCACTCCGTACTCCGCGAGTTACTCCGTGGCCATCCGTAGGCGGCGGAAACAAAGGTGCTCGCCTGGCAATCGAATTTCACTTGTGCGACGTCTCCGAATTTGTCGATGTCGACCCAAGAGGACTTCCAAACCACAAAACTTGCTGCTTCTTTGTGTTTGGATGGACGCGAGTGTCAATGATGCCGAGCACGTCGCATCCGCAGCCGTCATCGAAGGGGTTGACGGACTGAGAAGCCGATGGTAGGGAAGTTTTATTCTTACTACGCTTCGTGTCTTTTCGCTGGATCGCAGGCTTTCGCTCTTCTTAGCTACTGAGACCGCCGTAAAGTCCTCCAAATCAAGACCCCCGGACGCCAACGAAACGGCAGGCTGAGTCGACGAGGGCGCCTCTGAGCCAGGCGCAGGCGTGGTGATGGGTGATGCTTCCGACGTCGAGATGTGCAAGGCCCAAATGCTCATGGGGGACAGGTTATTTCGAACCTTCGTAGCAGTTGCCGCTATAGAGCCTCCCGCGAAGGTAGCCGTAACGGCGCCCACATCCTCCTCACGTGATCGATACGACACGGTGAGGACTGAGAATTGCGCGATGCGTCAGTCCCACTGAAGAGCAGCAATAACCCGGCGATAGAAATCACAATCACAAGCTTGATTTCTCCGAGTACCTGTCCAACATCAAGGAAGAAAACCTTGCGACGCTGTGAGCCTCAAGACCTCGGATAGGCGCTTTATAAATCCAGACGGATACACCAGTCACCAAAATGAGCTTTACTTAAATTTTGCAGACGAAGGCGTTGCGCCGCTATAGGCGGCGACGGCTGACATGTCACTCGCATAGGCGCAATGATAAATAAAAAGTATAAGAATGTAGCGCTTTTCTTTTCGTTGGGCTTTAAATGCGAGCCAGCTTTGACGCGGTAAATAAAAAAAGTGATTTTACAACAGTCTCTGGAACCTTACCGGTACCGGAGGCACGGTCTTCACTCCCCTGGCATTCACGTTGGAGAGCACACCACGCTCAGAGGCGGCGAAGGTCCGTATCCACAGTCGAGCACCTCGCTGTTGCTCACCATCAGACCGCAGTCCACACACCATTACTCTCATCAGCCAGCATCAGGAGCACAGTCCGGTGCCTAAGCGCTCAGTCCGTTGCATCTTTCCTGCCCTCATCACGGCAAGGTCGGAGCCGAAGCGCCCCGTCCTTCAGACTACTTTAGTAAAAGCACCTCCGTCCGCACTCTATATCGGGGGTGAAGGAGTACGTGGTTCTCCGAGCAGCTGAGATTCCAAAATCCACCATCCGCCTGAGCCATTTTACATCCTCAAGAGTTTATCCTACGGCGACTCCAGAAGCATCACTTCTGACATTACTCGCCATCAGCAAGTACCAGCACCCGATCCCAATCTGACCAGCCAGTCAGCAATACCTGACAGCCAAAAGTCGCTTCGCCTAGTCCGAGCGATCGCAAATTTCGGATCCGCCACTCGAGAGTTGCAGGCAGCCTCGCACGCTCTGGGCATGGAGCCTGACTTCCTCGGAACAAGCAAAAAATTAAGCCTCACACTTCAACCAGTAGCACGGCAAAAATGAAGAGCCCTGACGAGCTGACAGCCTCAAGAGTCAAAGGGAAGAGGAGAAAAGAAAGAGTGTGATCTCGAGGAGGTGATCAAGTGCGAGGTGTGCAAGAGCTTGGACAAAGTTGGCTCGTCGTGGCGATACTTGAAGGGAAGCGAAACCGGCAAGAAGGGGAGCAGGGTGTGCCAAACCTGTCACAGCCGGATCTACAAAGGAGAGGTAAATACCACTGAGGTACAGCTGGCGCGTACCCTGATCTGGTCATGTTTAACAGACGCGCGCACAGCCGAAGATGATGCAAGCGGAAAACGACATCAGCGAGGCTGAATACGAGGTCGGAGAGGAAGACGACAGCAACAATGGCGTTGAATGCGCGCTGGGAGAAAGAAGTAGCGCTGAACGTGAAGGACCCAATCAGTCATCGCTAAGGCCAGGAGCACAACGAGATGGAGACGTGGAGAAGTACGCTTCTGGCCAGGAAGGTGAATACACCTCGTACTCATCCGCCTGGCGTTGTAGCTTCTCTATGTTCAGCTTTCCTTCACACGCGCAGCTCTGCCATATCTGGGCACCCTTCATACCGTTCTTCCCCTGTAAGTACATAACGTAAAGCAAAGGGGCTGAAAGGGAGGGGGTTGCTCCACAAGAGCGTGAGTGGCGAGGGCTGTGGGGCGATCCCAGAGCCCTCACCAGTCACCACTCTACCAGTCTCGTCAAGCTTATTCTCCTAGAAATTGGTACTGGACAAGGGTGTTTTTGCTCACCGATATGTAATTACTGATAAAAAAAACCAGGTGCGAGAGAGCTGCGCCATAAAGGCGACTGAGCATCAGGGACGCGTCGGCCTGATGGGATTTTCGAACCCACGGAACGCAAGACCGTGGGCACTAAAAAGAATCTCGGCTCGGAATTGTGTGATCGGGTTGCAGATCAGTGCCAAGTGTGCCAAATTCGTAATGACAGGAGCGACTACCTGGCGACTTTGAGGAATCGCATCGCTCAGCTATAATTTCCGCTGTCGAGCCCGAATTTGGGTCGGCCCTTGCTCTGAGTTAGGAACATCGCTTTGATGGCCGTCTGCCTTCGAAGCATCCAATGTAGACAAGCAAACGGGCCACAACTCCCCAGACGGGGAGGTATCCAACTCGATCGATCATGCGCTCGAAAATATCGAGGGGATTTGACCCTTCCCCAGGCACGCGACCGAGCGCGATTTCCAAAGCGATGACCTCTAAGCTCCATACATCCATCGCAGTGCCTCTCATGGATCGGAAGAACACCTCGGGCGCACGGTAGATGGGCGTGCAAAGGATCAAAGTTGAGTGCGTCTGACTGGACCTCTCGCTGCTGCCAAAGTCGCCGATTCGAACCCGATGATCCCTGGTGACCATGATGTTCGCAGGCTTGAGATCTGCGTGGACGATACCCTCGTTGTCCAGATGTGCTATGCCTTTGAGGATTTGGCTCATGTAGCATCAAATCTGCTCTGGCGTGAGAACAATTCTGACGTGATAGAGCAGGCTCGCTAAGCCGTGATCGGCGAGGGGCATGACGATGCCTGCTGCTAGTTCGCCGTTGTCTTGAGGAAACGAGATGGCGTCGATCAGCTCCATGCAGTATGGGCTGTGCGCCCGTCCCATCAGCGCAACCTCAGAATTGAACCGGTCGCGAAGGGGACCGGTCGCTCGTAAACGCGTAACTTTGACCGCGACTGAGCGTCCAGTGAGAAGGTCGTCTCCCCGCTGGACGGCACCGTGCACCCCTTCGCCGAGAGTCTGATTCTTGAGGCTGTACCGTTTTGCATCCCTCCAACGTGGGTCTGCCCCTGCGACGTGTCCCTGCACGTCCGTCGCAGCGAAAATTGGGCCTTCTAATTGTGCGCGCAGAGCGGCGATCTCCTTCTGATAACGCGCCTCCTTCTCCCGGTCCCTTTGCCTATTCTCTTCCATCTGCTTCCGCAGCAATTTGATCGTCGTTTCTTGGTCGTGGTACTTGATTTCGGCCTGTGAAGGCCCGACGTTCCGTTGCGCCTGGCTACCCTCTTTAGAGCATCCTGCATTGGCCTGCTCTCGCCACTGATTCGCCTCCAGCTGAGTCTTGTGCAGCTTGTCCTTGAGATCGGAGATCAATCTATTCTTCTCCGTCCTGTAACCATCTGCTGTGGCGAGCTCCTTTTCGAGACGTTTGGTCGAAGCACTTGAAGGGTCTTTCACAGGCGAAATATTGGCTGTGAGGTCGAACACGGTGGGGGTCTGAGTAGCCTTTCGCTTCCCCTTCGCTTGATGACTGGGACCTAAGATGAGATCCTCGAGGGGCCGAGCGTCGGTCCGGGACAGGCGCGCCTCTGCCCTCTCAAGACGTTTCTTGAGGTCATCCAATTCCTGCCCTGTTTTCAGGGCGGTCTGACGGAGTCTTGTAATCTCTGCTTCTGAGGCCACAGCCCGGGCCCAGAACGACGAGTCGGGAAGGGACCAGATTGTTCGACCGTAGGCGATGGCTTTAGGGTCCTCCACTAGTGCCAGGTTTTTCGCCTCGTCTGCTTCGTTCAAACGTTTCAGCAGGGCGGCGGCCAAGTCAGGCAGTCCGGCCTGGGCCAAGAGTTCCGGATTTGCAACGCCGACCGCTTTGAGCCGCTTGTAAGCAGCGTGTAAAAGATCGAGCTCTCCTGTCAGACCCAGCGGCCCTGCGCCACGAATGTCAATGGGGATCGGACCTCCATCGAGCTGCGGTTTTGGCAAGACTTTCCAAGGTCTTGTTTCCCGGCGCAGCGGACTCACCGAAAATGAGGGTTTCAAATTTGAATCAGCAAACAGCCTTCTCATCTTCTCGGGAACTTCGGTTTTCGTTGCGTTAACATCTTGGTGAACTTCTTACTTCACAGGAAGCAAATGTGTTTATCAAATATCAACACATTCAATATCCAAATAAGAAAGTTTGGAATAAAAGCGGTGTGTAAGCGATTCTGCTGTGAAGTTGCAATTTTCGTTGATGAGATGATATGAAAAAGCAGTTAATTGATGCGTGCATGCATTAAAGCCCACATGCTGGTTCTTGCGTTTTTTTTTTCTTTTGTCCTTTCAAATGTTTTCCCTCTTTTTTGTGTTTGGTTTTGGCAACGAGGATTTTGTTGTTGGTAATCTCGAGCTGCTCACGTACCCCTATGCTCCTGAGAGAGAAGACGGACTGATGTGCTGCTGGTGTTGCTGCCGAGCCTCTGGCTCTATAAGCGCGGATGACTGCGGACGATGATGCGGACGCTGCTGGTGCTGCGGAGTGCGGACTGTGATGGTAGTGTGTGAGACTGTAGACTGCGGACGATGATGTGCCAGAAGAAAGTGTGTGGATTGTGGACGGTGTGGGTGCGGCCGGTGGTGAGGATGGAAAGTGCACACAATGGGTGCAAAAAATCTGGGATGGTCGTGGTTACAAGTCAGGAGCAATGTGGAGAAAAAGGTTTGGCTAAATCGAGTGTGGAGCGGACTTTGAAAGTGTGGGAAACAGAAAAAGGATTGGCCGAGAGAAATGAGAGTGGAGGTGGAGGTTGGTGATCACGTAGTGAAATCACGTGAGACCATGAGTGCCGAAATTAAGCAAGGAAAATGTGTCGCACTGATGAGCAGCAACGCTGGTCACTCGACGGACAAAAGCAACATCTGTCGGCCCGACGAGGTAGCAACGATGAAGGAATCCGAGAACAAGTAGAGCACTGCTCTCAATGAACAGATGGGTCCCTCGCCGAAAATTCCGCACTGGTTGGCGGGTCATGCTGGTGATGCCGTCACACCGCCAGGAATCGTCGAAGAGCTTCGATACGAAAATTCTCCCGGCGGAGGTCTAAAACCGGGCTTTGAGGGCGCCCGAACTCCCGCTAGAGCGGAGACCGTACACCGAGAATGACAGACCTGTATGACTGTGTGCAAAGTCGGGCGTAACTAACGCCGCACTTAGGACGCATGTGATGACGCAGTTGGGTTCCGGCTCGCCGACTACCAGCTGGAGACTGAACTTAGCGCCGCTGGTCCTAACGACAGCTGTGGCCATATAATTGACCGATTTGGTGAGGGCTTGGACTTCACCTTCAGAGGGGGGCGCTGGTGGGCTATGGCCTACGTCCGGAAATGCCCATAATCTCGAGCATGCGTCGGAAGAATGGGTTTTCGAGCGCATCCCACTGCTGGACGGTCCTGATCATCCACAGCAGCACCGCTCTACGACATGCTGAGCTCGAGGAGATGTCAGATTCTGAACCTATGAGTAGCTGAGCAGCTGAGCTGCCCCAGTCGTAGCGACCCCGCCCGTCCTTGCCACCCCCTCTTCCACCCTTCGGGGAGCGGTGCTTTTGAATGTCGGAGGTGCACCGGGGGCGCCCCTGATCTCGGGCTTCGGGGGATCCCAGGGGAGAACATCTTCGTTCGGACACTGGCGATTTGGGCAGACCCTCTGGCCCGGCGCATTGTTGAGATGGGCGAGCAAGTTGGAGGCCTGTCCATGCTGGACCCTTTTCCTGGTATAGCAGTAACGACATTGCCACACAAACCGGTCGGCACCCTCTTTCCCGTCAACCCCAATGAGGTCCCAGTACTGCAAAATGGGGATGCTCCTAACATGATTGAGGTAGCATTTGCGCCAGTCGTGTCCACCAGCGCCCAAGCGAGGACTGAACGGCCACAGCCTGAGGACGGCGGCCTGACGCTGTTCTCGCCCTTCCTTCGGTGCGCCAGTCCTGACATGAATGCTGTGCCTGGGGAAGCGGGAAGGAAGGCCCTAAGGATGGCCACGGAGTAACTCGCGGAGTACGGAGTTCGCAAGTGCTACTCCGCGAAACTCCGCGACTTTTGAGCGAACTCCTCACTCCGCCAACTTTTCTCATTTCATAACTGAGGAACTCCGTACTCCTGGAAAATATATGTGCATTCAAAAAAGTTCTCCGTACTCCGTGAGAAGCGCAGGACTTCCCGGCGTTGCCTCCGTACTCCGTGAAAAATGACACTCTAAGTTTCGTCTTACTCCGTACTCCGAGCCACGGAGTTTGATTAACTTCGCGAAGTTCCGTACTCCGTGAGGGGACGTTTTCCACGAGGAAAGCCACGTGTTTTTCGCTCATGAAATCTTTCCTCAGGCGGTTTCTCACCACTTCTCTTCTCTTTCTCTCGGCTGAGAGCTTTCTTTCACAACATTGACTTGCGCACAAAGAATGAGTGAGTGCTGAGGGGGATATAAGATGAAGTCAGCATCCCAATCGCAACAATACTTTAACGTCTATGACCTATGTGTGGTTAGGCAGTATGATTTTATGTTGTCCACCTGCCCTTTCTCATGGCCTCGGGCCTCGGCCCGTTCGGCCGCCGTGTCACGTGATTTTATCAGCACATTTTTGCTCACGGAGTTTCATGAAACTCCGCAAAGTAATCTGATTTAGAACGGGTCGCTCCGTACTCCGCGAATTTTTTACCAAATTTTCCATCTCACTCCACACTCCGTGAAATAAACGGATTGTCAGAGTGCAAGACTCCGTACAGCGTACTCCGCCAAAATTTTCGATGATGCTCCGTACTCCGCGAAATTTTCGCTCAAAGTTAACTGTTAAAATTCACCAAGTCGCACTCCGTACGCCGTACTTCGCGAAGTGAGCTCACGGAGCTTCATGAATGGCCATCCTTACAACGTAAAGCGAAGGGGCTGAAAGGGAGGGAGGGGGGGCGAGGAGGGGAGAGGGTTCCTCCACAAGAGCGTGGGCGGCGAGGGACTGTGGGGTGAGCACAGAGCTCTCACCACTCTACCAGTCTCCTCTATTCTCCTAGAAGTTGGTACTGGAAAGGGGTGTTTTTGCTCACCGATATGTAATTACTGATAAAAAGGCCAGGTGCGAAAGAGCTGTACCATAAAGGCGACTGAGGATCAGGAACACGTCGGCCTGATGGGATTTTCGAACCCACGGAACGCAAGACCGTGGGCACTAAAAAGAATCTCGGCTCGGAATTGTGTGATCGGGTTGCAGATCAGTGCCAAGTGTGCCAAATTCGTAATGACAGGAGCGACTACCTGGCGACTTTGAGGAATCGCATCGCTCAGCTATAATTTCCGCTGTCGAGCCCGAATTTGGGTCGGCCCTTGCTCTGAGTTAGGAACATCGCTTTGATGGCCGTCTGCCTTCGAAGCATCCAATGTAGACAAGCAAACGGGCCACAACTCCCCAGACGGGGAGGTATCCAACTCGATCGATCATGCGCTCGAAAATATCGAGGGGATTTGACCCTTCCCCAGGCACGCGACCGAGCGCGATTTCCAAAGCGATGACCTCTAAGCTCCATACATCCATCGCAGTGCCTCTCATGGATCGGAAGAACACCTCGGGCGCACGGTAGATGGGCGTGCAAAGGATCAAAGTTGAGTGCGTCTGACTGGACCTCTCGCTGCTGCCAAAGTCGCCGATTCGAACCCGATGATCCCTGGTGACCATGATGTTCGCAGGCTTGAGATCTGCGTGGACGATACCCTCGTTGTCCAGATGTGCTATGCCTTTGAGGATTTGGCTCATGTAGCATCAAATCTGCTCTGGCGTGAGAACAATTCTGACGTGATAGAGCAGGCTCGCTAAGCCGTGATCGGCGAGGGGCATGACGATGCCTGCTGCTAGTTCGCCGTTGTCTTGAGGAAACGAGATGGCGTCGATCAGCTCCATGCAGTATGGGCTGTGCGCCCGTCCCATCAGCGCAACCTCAGAATTGAACCGGTCGCGAAGGGGACCGGTCGCTCGTAAACGCGTAACTTTGACCGCGACTGAGCGTCCAGTGAGAAGGTCGTCTCCCCGCTGGACGGCACCGTGCACCCCTTCGCCGAGAGTCTGATTCTTGAGGCTGTACCGTTTTGCATCCCTCCAACGTGGGTCTGCCCCTGCGACGTGTCCCTGCACGTCCGTCGCAGCGAAAATTGGGCCTTCTAATTGTGCGCGCAGAGCGGCGATCTCCTTCTGATAACGCGCCTCCTTCTCCCGGTCCCTTTGCCTATTCTCTTCCATCTGCTTCCGCAGCAATTTGATCGTCGTTTCTTGGTCGTGGTACTTGATTTCGGCCTGTGAAGGCCCGACGTTCCGTTGCGCCTGGCTACCCTCTTTAGAGCATCCTGCATTGGCCTGCTCTCGCCACTGATTCGCCTCCAGCTGAGTCTTGTGCAGCTTGTCCTTGAGATCGGAGATCAATCTATTCTTCTCCGTCCTGTAACCATCTGCTGTGGCGAGCTCCTTTTCGAGACGTTTGGTCGAAGCACTTGAAGGGTCTTTCACAGGCGAAATATTGGCTGTGAGGTCGAACACGGTGGGGGTCTGAGTAGCCTTTCGCTTCCCCTTCGCTTGACGACTGGGACCTAAGATGAGATCCTCGAGGGGCCGAGCGACGAGCGTCGGTCCGGGACAGGCGCGCCTCTGCCCTCTCAAGACGCTTCTTGAGGTCATCCAATTCCTGCTCTGTTTTCAGGGCGGTCTGACGGAGTCTTGTGATCTCTGCTTCTGAGGCCACAGCGCGGGCCCAGAACAACGCGTCGGGAAGGGGCCAGATGGCCCGACCGTAGGCGATGGCTTTAGGGTCCTTCCCTAGTACCAGGTTTTCCGCCTCGCCTGCCCCGTTCGACAGGTTCAGCAGGGCGACGGCCAGGTCAGGCACTGCGGCCTGGGCCAAGAGTGCCGGACTTGCAGCGCCGACCGCTTTAAGCCGCTTTTAAGCAGCGTGCAGAAGATCGAGCTCCCCTGCCGGACCCAGCGGCCCTGCGCCACGAATGTCAACGGGGATCGAACCTCCGTCTCGGGCTGCGGTTTTGCCAAGACTCTCCAAGATCTTGTTTTCCGGCGCAGCGGACGCACCGAAAATGAGGGTTTCAATGTCGACGCCTCCCATGTTCTCTGGATGGGGCCAGAGAGCTTCGTCTGCCGGAATCCGTAGCTCTTCCAGACCTGTGGGAGAAAGGAGAACTTCCACACTGTGCGATTGAAAAGGGGGGGGAGATGCCTGCTCAACGAAGGGTGTGGGCGGGAAGGGCCGGACTCCTATTCTGAGCGTCTTGGGCGTAATGCTGACGGTCGCCCTAGTTGTGATGGGTGACAGAAAGGAATATAGATGATAGAACTGCTTTCGAATCCCACCAAAAGGCAAAATGTGATGGAACTTCAAGCTCGGCACGTTAGAGCAGTGAATATGACTGCGTGCTGATAGTAGGCAAGAAAATCTAAGAAAGTTTGGAATAAAAGCGGTGTGTAAGCGATTCTACTGTCAAGTTGCAATTTTCGTTGATGATATGAAAAAGCACTTAGTTGATGCGTGCATGCATTAACGCCCACGGGCTGGTTCTTGCGTTTTGTTTTTCTTGTGTCCTTTCAAAAAAAAATCCTCTTTGTTTGTGTTTGGTTTTGGCAACGAGGATTCTGTCGGCCCGACGAGGTAAGAACGCTGAATGAATCCGGGAACAAGTAGAGCACTGCTCTCAATGAACTAATGGGTCCCTCGCCGAAAATTTCGTACCGGTTGGCGGCTCATGCTCGTGGTGACGTGACACCGCCAGGAATCGTCAAAGAGCTTCGATACGAGAATACTCCCGGCCGAGTTCTAGAACCGGGCTTTGAGGGCGCCAGAACTCCCACCAGAGCGGAGATTGAGGATGGCCACTAAGTGAATCGCGGAGTACGAAGTTCGCAAGTACTACTCCGCGAAACTCCGCAAGTTTTCAGCGAACTCCTCACTCCGCCAACTTTTCTCATTTTATACCTGAGGAACTTTGTACTCGGCGAAAAAATATTTGCATTCAAAAAGGTTCTCCGTACTTCGTGAGAAATTCACGACTTCCCGGCGTTGCCTCTGTACTCCGTGAAAAATGCCACTCTACTCTTTGTCTTACTCCGTACTCCGAGCCACGGAGTATGATTAACTTCGTGAAGTTCCGTACTCCGTGGGTGGAGATTTTTCGCGAGGAAAGCCACGTGTTTTCGCTTATGAAATCTTTCCTCATGCTGTGAAGTTCGAGGGGACATGAGAGAAAGTCAGCATACCAAACGCAAAAACACTTTAACGTCTGTGTAGAGCCGCAAGGTTAAGAAACGAAGGCCGAAGATTACATGCTTTCATTGCGAATTTGCGATAGATGTACAGTACATACAGACTAGCTGGTCCGGTACATCCATGCATGATACATAGCAGAGTTTAGAGGGCAGAGAGTCAGGCAGCTTTCCATTTTATCTTGCCTTCACGATACGTTTTTCACCGCTGGCGTGGACCTGGTCCCGACTTCCGAAGTCTCCGTGGTTACTGGTTAGGCAGGAGGATTTTATGTTGTGACTTGTGCGCCTGCCCTTTCTCATGGCCTCGGGCCTCAGCCAGTTCGGCCGTCGTTTCACGTGATGTTATTAGGTAAATCTCAGGTCACGTGACCCACAACAATCTGCTCACGGAGTTTCATGAAACTCCGCGAAGTGATCTGATTTAGAACGTGTCACTCCGTACTCCGCGAATTTTTCACCAAATTTTCCATGTCACTCCGCACTCCGCGAAATACGCGAATTGTCTGAGTGCAACACAGTCTCACCTCAAGCATGTCACTGTCCAGCAACAACACCAGATCTGTTTCGGACAACTCAACCCTCACGCCTCACGGATCCTTTCATCCTCGCAGACAGCGATGACGCTCCGGCCGACACCTCGCTCGGACCATAGCATCAGCCTAGTCAACGTCACACACGTTCCAGCTCACGACGCACAGTGAGTTATGCCGAGATTGCTAGACTAGAAACGTATTGGAAGCTGACTCATGAACGTCTCGTATTCGGTATTCCTCTACACGATCTCGTAACTCGTTTAGTGCTTCCAACACCGCCAAGTAGGCGCCAAGACAGAAGTCTTCTGGAGGAGGAAAAGACGGAACCGGCAGTAGCTGTTGGAGCTCACGCCTTGTCTCTTCCAAGTTCAAGACTGGAAGAACACGATCCTCGGTCCGATCAACTTCAACATGCGGTCCGGCATAGTTTTCTTCTTCCTCTTCAGCACCAGCTCGACCAGTCTCATCAACCCCATACCCATCAATACCTTCCACCTCCACCTTTACCAGCCTCATCTCCGTCTCTTCCTCTCGATCCAACCGGCCGACGTCAAATCCTCGGCGGCGGCATCCCATGCTCCCATATTCAAAATCAAGACGCGATCACATCAGTGAGTACTGACCAGTGACCAATACAATCTTCAGGACTCGAGATTCAGAATTCAGACTTACCTAAAGCGTATACTTGCTCTGGTGACAGATTACCCATTCCTTCGCTTCGAACCTTGTGGTGGTTCCACATCCCGACGAAGTGGTCCAGTGCTCCGCTGAGCTGCGGAAGGAACACAAAATGCAAGGCCACGAGTAGATGTCCGACTCGACGTCCAGAACACCGCAGTCCTCAAGATACTCGAGCCATGACTTGTACTTCGACACCGTCCACTTTCGAAGGTCCACCCACAGTCGTTCGATCCTTTGATTGTGAGTGGATGTTCCTTGAATGAAAGACCCTCGGTCTGGACCTGACAAGATACATAAGGTGCTAATCAATACTTCTCTCTGCTCTACAGCTCTTCAACTCTTCTTCTCACCCCTTTTCTGCTCCATCAGTCTTTTGACGCCCAAGTTCTCGCCACCATGATCGCCTCGGACTCGACTTGGCCATCCTCGTTTTTCGACTGCCTTAAAGAACAGCTTCGAGACCATCTCCGCGCGGTTGTTGTCTTGTTGATATACACCCTAGCCAGTGGCTACCTCGGGTACGCACCTGTGTGTGTCAGTAATACCTCGAGGATCACCCTTTCCTGTCTTGTAAGTGCAGACTTGCGCACAACAGTGTGTGGGACGGCAGCAAGATGGTTGTTGGATTGAAGGAAGAGAAAAGAAAAGGAATGGATAGAAACCTTTACTCGGAGCGGGGTCTGAATGCAATGTGTGGGAAAGAGAAAGGATAGCTGCCGATTGATCGGTCGATCTCTGAAGAGGAAGCGAAAGTAGTGAGGCGAAAGCGCAGTATTGGCGCAGGGTTCATACTCCATTGTAAAAAGTTACAATGGAGATAAGGTTCCACACTCCATTGCAAAATGTTACAATGGAGATGCCGACAAGGAGATACCATGCTCAAGAACGGGAAGTCATCCGGGCGAGCAACCTAAGGGCTGGTTGCACCCCTAAATAACAACATATTGCCGGATGCTTGTAGAAAGGTAACCAGTGGGCTCTTGCCGTCAATAGAACCATGAACGACTATCTTCCACCTGACCAGTTTGTGATGGCCGTCTATATGCCACAGTGAATTGACAAAGGGCAGATAGTACTCTCGTCGCTTGAGGTACTTGGTCCAACGAGAGGTAATCCGTAACCCCAATGGGGTCTAAGACCTTCACAGTTGCCCTAAGCTTGGCCCTACTGACTCGAACGCCTAGGCTCTGTAGTGCTCCCATAGTACCACGTTCGCCGACCGTATCACTGTGCATTCTTCGTAGCCCACCAGATACTAGAACAGAGTAATGGACAATCTTCATCAGTACCTTTCAGTCTTGATAATTACAGAACCTTGAGCTTTGTCAGAATAACACTCACTTGAACCAGAGTCTCCTGATCAAGAGATGTGTTCCACTTGGTGATGACTGATGCCCAACTCCTTGCGACAACGGTATATAGTTGGCGCCGAGCAGTCCATCATGAGAGCAATGTCTGCATCACCAAATCCCAACTCTACAAGCTCCAGCAAAAGCTCGCCGGGAATGTTGAGCTTCCACTGACCAGAATCGGCTTTGACCCATTCCTGCACAGGGCTCTGGTCATAACAGTCGATAGAGCAATGCTGTTCAAGGAAAGCCAATTGCTGGGCCATTTCTTGAAGTGGTGACCAAAGGCTATTGAAAATGATAGGATGAAGAGGAGCAGCTATGTAGCGAAGAGACATGCACAGCTCCTCAACAGTCAAGACATGAATGAGAAGCACGTCATGTTTTAAAGCTGGAAGAACATCTGCGCGACTTTCAGCGAGGAAAAGATAGATGGCGAGGTGGCTTGTGATATGCCTTCACGCAGAACTGTAACCTCTTCGACAGTCAGAAGAAGCTGATCTACCATAAAGAGAGAGAGAAAAGAGAGTTGATATGCTGGTGGTTGGAGAATGGAGCGTTGGTAGAGCTGTGGAAAAAGAAGAAGGATGTCTGTGGACCAGTGGCTTCGGAATGCGTTTCTGGAATAGTCGCACTATAGTGGTAAAACATGTCTGCGAGCCTCCAGGGTCTGTGTGAGCCAGGATAAGACGAATGTGTATTGTGTTAGTCACTGAAAGCGCAAAGCACGGGGAAACAGGAACACAGGAAAGAGACCCACCAAATGCGCACACACGGGGACCAACCTCCGGCTTTTTGGGAGCATGGACAATGTAGGGGACATGAAGGAACCATTTGTGGTTCTTGCAAGTGATTACCGTGTCGGCAGTGAGATGATCTGGCAGAGGTTTTGCTCCCCGAAGTGCTCCGAATTCGCGACCAAAAGCCCGAGGCCATAGCCTGCCGCCCTCGTGCCAGACGGCTTTGCGAATTGGTAATACACCGTGCCCCATTCGTTTTCTTTTGAACTTGAGGTTGAAGCCCGCAATTTGTCCCTCCGCCCGCCGCCTCGCCGATACCGTGTAGCTTCAACGGCCTGAGCAACCGCGGTGTCCCGAGCTTCATATGGGAGCCGAAGGGGGAACTTGGTGACGTTGCCGACGTAGGCATCCGCGCGTATGAGCGCTTCTCGGAGGATGACCTGATCGGCGTTGGAGGAGTCGTCCTTGATGAAAGCGATAGCTTGGTTGAAAACCCAGCGGTATGTCCCTATGGCCTCTCTGAGACGCGCCTTTGATGCGTTGTCGGGTAGATTCGGACCTTTCTTGTTCTTGTTGTCTCGTCCTCCGCAGTGCGAGTTTGGCCTTGTTGCACACGCACCACTGCGCTTACTCGAATTGGCCGATTTTGGCGTACTTGCTGCTGCAGCCGCCTTTGATGCAACTCCGTCACGCTGAAAGCCACATCCTCGAGACCGGGGGGGCTGTCGGGGTGAGGAATCTGTGGTGGAAGAGAAAGGCGTAGCGGAATATGCCACGAGTTGAGTTGCACTTGCTGCCACTCTCCGTCCGACTCCGTACTGCTTGTCATTGCCACGGAGGGCCACCTTGGCGATTCCTCGAATATGGAGTCGATCCATGCTTGATTGGGTGGCAGCGGTAGCGGCGACGGCAGCGGCGGCGGCAGCGGTGGTGGCGGCGGCAGTGGTGGTTGGGGCTCCGGAGGTTGAGCCATTTCGGGATAGCAGTGACTGCTGAGAAAGAGAAGAGGAACTTCGACGTTGGCGGAGCGGTCGTGGAGGTAAGCCTTGTGATTGAGAAAGGCCGGACTGCCTGTTGTTGTCGCTGTTGTTGTTGTAGTGCCCTCGCCTTAAGAGCAGGTGGTCCGCGGCAACTGGCTGCTGGCGGATGGGGACGGTGGTGAGCACTGAGCTTGTTGATTGGTGAGCAGCCTATCACGAACCAGACTCTCGAGGTCAAGAGAGGGGAAGTGAGAGATAGGAAGAAGTGTATGTAGCTGTAGCAAAAGGAAAAGAGAAGAGGGATGCCTCGTAGGTCGTGCCAAAGGCAAAGGACAGAAGAGGAAGAGGTAGTGTGAATGGGAGAGAGAGAGAACTGAGAGGAGAGAGGGAGTGTCGGAAGCGATACGACGATGTGCTAGCAAGTAGCAACACGTGGCATCGCCACATGGCTTTCCAGCTCTTATCTTATCTTTTATCTTTCTCTCTTCACTTTTCTCATCACTCACTCCTCTCTCGGCCGAGAGTCTCTCGCTCTCCTCATCACCTTCGCCTTTCCTCTACCCTTTGTACTTAACTTCCACACGCATTCATATACACATCAAGCCTTTTCTTTCCTTTTGCAGTAGCTGCACATTACTCTTGCCAGCATATGGTGATGAGAGGGATTCTCTGTTGATACCCGACCGACGGACTCACAGTTCCCACCCCGAGCTCACCCTCACCACTTCGGTCTCTGTACCCACTCAAGGTCGTCGAACCAACCTCGGTCCCTGCACCAACTCAAGGTCGCGCACCGACCTCGGTCTCTGAACCAACTCCAGGTCGTCGCACCCACTTCGGTCTCTGAACCCATTCCGGTCGCAGCACCTACCCCCGGTCGTCGAACCAACTTCGGTCGCAGTACCCACACCAGCTCTTCGTTGAGCCTGTCCGGACGCCGTACCCACACCAGCTAAGGATGAGCACGGAAGGCCCGGAATTTTCCGGGTTCCGGGAGGGGTTCCGCAGCTATTCCGGGGCTTTTCAAGACATAATTACACATTCCGTGTTCCCGGAGATTCAGTGCCCTATCTTGCACAGTATTTCGGGTTCCGGGGAAAACACCGTGTGCACCGTTCTGGAGTTTCGGCTTCCGTCAAAATCAAGGTTGCCAAAAAAATTCATTTCGCATTTCGGGGCCCCGGAATGCGAAATTCCGCGAAATTCCGGGAGGTTCCGGGACTCCCCTCTATGATCAAAAGATGATCCAAATGTGGGCCCACCCCTTCGTAAGTTGACCTTGTAGTCGTCCGCAGTTTGTATAGAGAGGCCTTGTCGTACTCTCATTCGGTCATTTGACAGCTGAGCCCTGTGTATGTGCTTCTCTCTGGGCCTCATAAGTAGTCATGAGACCACGTGACTGGGTCTCCTCATATATGAAACTTGGTCATGGAGTCTCATTATTCGATGAAACCCCAAATGAGACTTTTCATCACGTGACCCCCGGAATCTCCCGGAATTCCGCGAAATTTCGGGGAAATGAGCCACTTCGGCCACACATTCCGGGTTCCGTACTTTTGGACGTGAGTCGCCGATGTCTATTCCGGCTTCCGCATCAACGTGCACGAAACATTCCGGGTTCCGGGTGAGTGCCCTGAAAGTGTCAAAACACCAAATTTTGCATTCCGGCTTCCGGGCTCCCCGGAATTTTTCGCGGAAGGCCCCGAAATTCCGGGGAGCTCATTTCGGGGCCCTTCCGTGCTCATCCTTAACACCAGCTCCTCGCCGGCTTCTCCGGTCGCAGTATCCACACCAGCTCATCGTTGCGCTCTCCCGGTCGCAGTACCCACAACAGCTCCTCGTCGGCTTCTCTTGGCTCCTCAGCCAATTCTCGGTCAATGAACCCATTCTTGGTCTCTGGACCCTTCAAATCGGCTCTCCGAAGCCCACCCCGGCTGCAGTGACCTCCTCCGGCTCTCCGCAGCCTCCAATCGGCTTTCTGACGTCAACTCCGACTCCCGTAGCCTCCATCCGGCTCCCAGAAGCCCCAGCAACCACCGTTTGGCTCTCAGCAGCCCACCCCGGCTCCCAGAAGCCTACTCCGGCTTGCATCGGCCTCCTCCTTTCACTCCGGCTTCCAACAGCCCACCCCGGTTCTCCCGGCCTCCAATCAGCTCTCAGAAGTCTACTCCGGCCCTTCATGGCCTCCATCCGGCTCCAGCAGCCTCCATCGGCTCCTAGAAGCCTGCCCTGGCTCTCAGTAGCCCATAACGGCTTCCAATAGCCTCCTCCGGCTCTCCACGGCCCACACTGGCTCTCAGCAGCCTCCGGCTTCCAACAGTCAACTCCTCGTAGCCTCCTTCTGGCGCCTATCATCCTTTGTCCGGCTTTCGGACTTCAACTCTCTTTCTCAATCTCGACGCTCTTCTATTCCCAGGCTCCCACCACATCATTCCCGACTTCGGAGTTTGAACACACCACCGACGTCGAGGTCGAGGCAACTCCCTCCGTCACCAGTTCTACTCTGCGCTCCTCATCCTGAGATCGTCAGATCCTCTCTTCAAATCCCTTCGCGGACGTCGCGCTCGTCATCGCCGATTGGCCACCACAGCCGACATCGATCTCCTGTCCGAGACCGTTCGTCCCCGCCGATCACCCGCATGATCCAGCTCGCCATACTCTTCGTCGTTCCGGCCGTATGCGCTTTGACACCCCTCGCACCGAGGAACTCGTCGGCATACAGCTCGCCATCATCAGAGCACTCGCAGACGACGATGCCGGAGAGCGTATCTTTGCGTTCTTCCGGATCTGTCATCTAGCACAGTGGGCAGCGTCGAGGTCGAGGATATCCCTCCGCTTACCTCCAAGTCGGCCGATCTCGGGCATGTCATACTGTTTGGATGGCGACTCTGCGGCGTCAAGGACTGGATCACAATCCCATGCGCATCATCGCCACGTCCGCCACCCCTGGTCACATCATCTACCAATGCCGAGGTATCGACAAGCGTACCGTCGTCAAGCTCGAGAAGGAGGCCGCTGAGTTCAGGAAGCGCTCATTGCAGTCCGCATGGGTTCTCGACGAGCTCAAGGTCGAGCGTGAGCGTAGTATCACCTTCGACATTGCTCTCTGGAGCTTCGATCCTCCCAAGTCCGAAGCAGCGTCTGTTCGATGTCAGCAGGACGCTCCGGACTCTATCGTCATCACAGGTCAAGCACACTTGAATGCCACCGCATTGGTCCCCGCAGTCAGCCTCCAGCACGATGATCACCGCGTTGAGGTCGAGTTGCTCCCTCCGTGCGCGTCAGTGGGTGGTGGAAAAGCACGCACGCTTTTCACGCTGCAGCTGCCCTTGCTGGGCCCCAGGATGTTTTCCGTCGGCACCCACCACTCGCGCACTATACCCGGCAATGCGGATTCATCACAATCTCCGATAACGGCTGTGGCCTGTGAGCAAGTCAAAGACGCGCCTTTGTGTATTTCCGGGCGACACGATCGGTATCGAGGAGAATCAAGCTTGCCGCACGGCAGCATGGAGTTGCCAATGTCGGTCCGTTCCACGCTTTTCGATTTCTTGCCCCTCTACGCCTCCTTTCGCCTCGGCTGCGATCATCATTTCTTGGTGTCCGTTCTAGTTGGCCTTCCATCCCCCCCTTCACATTCTGCACCTCTTCACACTTTCAAACGTCCCCTCACACATCATGGTCCACACTCGCACTTGCATTTCTCGGTAACTTCTGATCATCCGCATTCTCTCTCCCCACATCCGCACCCCGTCTCGTCATCCGCATGCCTTCTCTTTCTCGCCCCGCCCTGCTTACACTGCCACTCTCCTGCCTCCCACGACTAGGGACAGTCGTCTTTTGTGGGTGGGGATGTGCTAGCAAGTAGCAACACGTGGCATCGCCACATGGCTTTCCAGCTCTTATCTTATCTTTTATCTTTCTCTCTTCACTTTTCTCATCACTCACTCCTCTCTCGGCCGAGAGTCTCTCGCTCTCCTCATCACCTTCGCCTTTCCTCTACCTTTGTACTTAACTTCCACACGCATTCATATACACATCAAGCCTTTTCTTTCCTTTTGCAGTAGCTGCACATTACTCTTGCCAGCATAGACGAGGGACTCGAGAGTCGGTGCGAAAGGGGTCAAAGGTTCAAAGGACGAAGTGTTTGAGGATTTCAAAGAGGAGTTCGTAGAGGTGTGATAAAACGATAGTCGCCTGGGGGATTTTAGATACAGGCAGGGGAGGACAGGCATGTACTTAAGAGAGTTCGAATACCCAAGCGGCTGAGAAGAGGTAGAGAGTTGTTGGAGAAGATATCGTAGATGAGAACGAGAAAGGGGGCAGAACAGCAGTGTGCTGGGTTGCAAGGACGAGGCCGAGGGCCGAGGTGCGCTTTGTTGGGGAAGATGATGGTGTAGAGCGTGAGAGTGGTAGCTGAGGCGTAGTCCCAAGGTCGGAGCCGAGGGCGGAGCCAGAGGATAGTTGAGTGTGAGAGTCTTGGTGTTGGGGTCTTGGACAGGGTCATGACACAGCCTTCCGGCCGGCTTGTCGGGCCGTCACTCGGCCGAAAGAAATGCAATGCATCGCCAACATCTTCGACACCCTGAACTCCATCTCTCATCCTCCCTCCTTCACTCTCTACAGCCGCACCGGCACCAGCAAGCAGCCAGCAGCAACCCTGGATAAGCAATAGAATTCTGCGGCCAGAAGCTTTGACGAGGTTCCGTCAACCGCTCTCAGGATATGAGTGAGTAGATGCTGTTCTCCTAAGCGAACTCCGGCGGTAGAGGCGCAGCGCTGACATGGTTGGATTGCTTTGAACAATAGAGAATGCCATCGATGCTCTCCAAGGCCACAGGCTTGAGTGCTCGCCGACCTGAACACGGATGACGAGCCAGCTTTCCAGCGGTAAGGCGGACCAGGAGAAACAGCCCCGTACGAACCTGACCGTCGCACGCGATGCCGCCTCCATCCAATGACCGGTCCAAGTGGCCCATCCGCACACCAGTACCCTTCGACCCAACTTCCTCCACACCGACGAAGACGTACGCACCTTGCCTCCTCTCCGCGATCGCCATCTACCTCTGCGGCAAAGGCGCGTGGGACATCCATCGGGAGCAGAGGATCCGCGAACGCATCGAGGCTGCCGAGGAAGAATATCGGAGCGGGAACATCGGCGCGGGCTCCAACTTTGATAGTCGCAGTGCCAATCGGGTTGGATATCGCACGAGTGGGAACGGTCTCGTTGGCGATCTTCGCGAGACTGTTTCGTGGGGCTGCGGTGTCGGTGCTGGCGATGCTCCGCCTTTGGACTTGGTAACGGAGGTACAGAAGGCGATGATTCCCAGCACAACAACCATCGCGACAACTCAGACCATCGCGACCTGTCGATCTCCCAGTCCGGCGAACCATACCGTGGTCTCCTTCAAGTTGAAGTCCTCCAACCCGAGACGACAGTATCCACCCTTCCTCCAAACCGAGAAGGACGCTGTCCGACCTGCCAAACGAGCAAGGGGCGATGCCGAAGCTCGGGAGCTTGCGCCGCTCTTTCCTGCGCAGGAACACATTTTGTTTCGATGTGAGTACCATTCACGAATTTTCGGCGACTTGGTATTGGCTGTGGTGGTGGGTGCTGACTGATCGGGCTCCCCATCTACCAGCTTCGGTTGTCTGGACTCGGCCGGGACACACCATCTCCAGCACCAGGACAGGTCGGCTTCGTTGGAGAAGGACGACAGTACGACTGCAGTCCTTCGTTCGGGCCCTCATAGCCGTAAGACGTCCAGCATCCACCGAGCGCATTAGGCACAAAGACGAGTACAAATGGTCTTAATCATGATCCGGCAGCTTAGTCATGGTTCCCACAATCCTAGTTTCTGTCTACATCCTGCTATCTGCTTCCCCATTCTCCCTTCTCTTCTCTTCTCTACGTCCTACATGGCTTCCCACACTCCCGTCCCCGAGCTTGACAATCCAGTTCCCCTCCTGTCCCTGTTTCTGGTAGCAACTAGCAAGTAGCAATGCATGAAGCTTCAATTGCTACGACCTAAGCAGTGGCGAGTGGCGAACCGTTGTCTGAACTGCGAGGCTATCGGAAACTATAGCCGACTATGGAAATGATCACATAGTCTAACTATAGCGCCAGCGCTTTGCCCGTAAAATAGTGGGGATTATAGTGTGACTACAGCTGACTATGGTCGGATGCGGAAGAGGAGAACATAGTCTGACTATAGCCTCGCAAAACTTCCTTGAAATCGCGAGAGGCCAACGACTATAGTCGTCATAGTGTGACTATAGTTGCAATTGCCCGCGCAAAAAAAGTTTGAGACTATAGCCGACTATGGCGGCTATAGTTACACTTCCGACTATGACTATTTCCCAAAATCGAAGAACGCCTACGGCTATGACCATGACTCTGGAAAAAAAAAACGTGCGACTATTGCCGGAGCCGAGTGGACTGCGGTGGTTTGTGGATGGCTTGTAAACTATCGACGAGGGTATCGGCAGCGGGTTGGAAGACTTTTTTGCCACTCACGCGTCTTTGTGACTTTCATTGTCTCAGTAGCTACCTTGTCCCAGACTCCACCGGTTCCCATCTCAAACAAAAAAAAAGAAAAAGAAAAAGAAAAAGAAAAAGAAAAAGAAAAAGAAAAAGAGAAAGAAAAAAGAAGACAGAGAGAGACGTCTAAACGATCAACGATCAACAATAAATCGTTAGATCTAGAAACAAAAGCCAAAAGCGAAAAGCAAAGAGCAAAAAGCAAAAAGCCAAAAGCGAAAAGCAAAAAGCAAAGGTGATGAGAACGGCGTTGCATAGCCCCTGCAAATTCTTCCAAAAAAACCGCCCGCAGAATAGAGTTTCCATCAGACCCTCATCGTCATTCGTGTCAGAATCTCTGACTTTTCTGTAACCTTTCTTGTCATTCTGCGAGCAAGTCTTGCCTGCTTAGTGTGTCGCTCGAGCCACACTCCACAGAGCCTAAGCTCGGGAAGGGTGGAGCTGAGGAGTCTTCTGCGGGAATGACAGTGCACTGTGGTCTGTGCAGACAAGGAAGGTAGTCGAGGTGTTGGACAAGGAAGGTAAACCATGCTTTCTCGTCGGCGTGGCTGCCAAGAGTCTAAGAGGAAGATGAGGTCTTGACATTCTGAAAATCTGTGGCCTGAGAGGCGGTCAGCCGGTCACTAGTCACTACTCACTCCAGGTCTCGCGCGGACGGGGGCGGCCGGGCGGGTCTGGTCAAAAATTTCACACAAAACCGCCCCCGGGCGGTCAAAAGCTCCGAGCCGCCCCCCCCCCCCCAATAAGATATTCCTATAAGGAATTGTTGTGTTTGAGCTCTCGGCCGAGGAGAAAACCGCATCCCCATACTAAAGTCCGGGGAATTTTTGTAAACATTTTTCCCGCCACAAATAGTTCAATAATCGTTTTATCTAGTGAAATGATTTTTCACCTCTGGAAGAATGCGCCGGGATTCATCCGGGAAAAGCGAGCCTTTTGGAAACCGTGAGGAAACGCAATTTTCGATCTTTGATTGATTATGACGCTGACGATTTGTACACAGTCAGTGAGCAGCGAGTACTTCCTCCAACAACGATCAGCATTCATTCGTGTTCGGGCCCTTCGAGAATGAGCAAAGGCGAAGATCCAACTAGGCAAGACCGCCTGAGGAGCGTGGCAGGTGCCATCCTCAGCGGTATTGGCGTTGACGAGCGCGGCCAGCCCGGTTCATCGACTTCCTCCTTCACATCTGGTTCTGAAAGCTTCACAGCTCCCCTGCCCAGCAAAGCGCTGTTCTTGAAGCCTGGTTCACAGCCGCCGACTCCCGGGGGTATCTCTGCAAACGCTGGGACTCCAGCAAAGGCGGACGGTTCGGTAGCGCGCAGAAGCAACGCCTTTCAGCAGAGCGGATATGACAAATCTTCCAAGTCGTCTACCCCAGTTCCACAGGTCTTTACCCCTCAACTCCCCCGGGATCAGCAGCGTCTGGGAGCCACGACGGTGGGACGGAACGTCGGAACCGATGCTGACCGAATTGCGTCGCTGAACGCCAGTCCAGGGCCCTCGACTCCGATTCGCGATGCCATGGATGCCATGCGGAAACGAGATCGAGAGGACGCTCCGCCCCTGGATACGAGCGCTCTGAACAAGCTACAAGCAAAGGTAATGAAGGCGGAGCTCTCCGGTGCACCTAACGCCAAGATGCTGCGGGCAAAGCTTGACGCTGCTCTTGTCAAGTCACAGCGCGGTGGTGATTCGGAACCCGGATTCTTCGACGTCGATCCAGAAGGCGGCGGTCTCTTACCCGTGGAAGGTCGCAAAGAAGTTCACATGCTTCCCACTCTGGACGGGCACGGGCGGCTGTACGACGTTGGCCATGGTCGGAGCGAAGCCGAGGGCGATCTTCCCGGCAATCGCAAAAAGAAGCGCAAGGTCAGTAGCCTGCCCTAAAGTGATCCTGATACAGTCCTTACTGATGCCCTCTTCGCTCTGTTTGATACCCTTGTTAAGGTTGAGACACATGATCCTCAAACGGGAGAGAGGATTCGGTATGAAGATGACGAAGGAGGACCGACGCTGGCGGAGTTGGTACGTCAAGAAAGGTTTGCGGGTGGTAGCGCAGACCAGAAGAATATGGATGCAGCTTTTGCAGATCAGATTGCACGGGATGGGGGCTTCAAGGTGAGTTTCAGACGCTATTCCCGGCGAAAACGGTGAGGACTGTGTTAGCTGATCCTTCCTTAACTTGCAGAACGATGTCGACTATATGGATGAACGAGCGGACCGGCTAGCAAGGAAAAGCATGAAGACGGATGCGATAAAGCGACAGTTTGCCATCCAGGGTGGGTAGAAGTAGGACTTCGGTCATGGAGAGGATTGCACTCCGTACTGACTCGTTCAAGATTCCCTGCACGAACAGACTTTGCGCGCACCAAAAAGGCCCTCGACAGCTGCGAATACTGCTGGCAGGACGAAGGAGCAAGGCCACCGCGAGCGACGGTGATCTCAAGTGGGACTCGAACCTTTCTTGCGCTCCCCAAGTACGAGAGTCTGGTGGATGGGCATTGCTACATTGTGCCAATGCAGCACTACGTTAGCTCGCTCGAGGCCGACGACGATTGCTGGGAGGAGATCAAGGTAAGATTGCGAGAAAAGGTAACATCTGGACTCATCTGGTGCACGTCCTGAAGCAGCTTTGAATCCCTCCATAGAACTTCATGAAGTGCCTGATGCAGATGACTGCGGCGCAGCAGCAAGGCATCATCTTCTGCGAAACGGTGATGAGCATCCGAGCGCAAAGACACGCATACATTGAAGCCATTCCTGTCCCACTGGATCTCTTCCAGCAGATTCCGGCAGTGTTCAAGGTGAGTGCGCCTCCGACGATGTGCATAGGCCGTTGGTCTGCTTGGATCCTGTGGCTGACAGTATCACGGTTTCTAGCAATCGATCCTCACTTCGGAGGAGGAGTGGTCGCAGAATCGGAAGCTGATCGATTTCAAGGACCGAGGATTCCGGCGGACCATGGTCCCTCAGCTGCCATACTTTGCGGTACAGTGGGATTACAAGGGATTTCAAGGGTATGGGAAAGTGATTGAGGGGGTGGATGCGAACCAAGGTGAAAAGGGAGGTGACGAATTTGCACTTGAGGAGACGGGAACGAGTGGTGGTGACTTCCCTCAGTGAGTGCAGAGCAGATACTGAGTCTTGGAAGCGTTCCTGTCATGGCCAACTTTCATTTGAATGCTCGCTTGCTGATCAGGCTCTGACATCTTCCTCTGCTGCAGTTACTTTGCGGCTGAGATTGTCGGCACGCTGCTGGATTTAGAGCCAAGGCGCTGGCGAAAACCACGTCGCCTGCACGCAGACCAAGCAGCTGCACGGACTCAAGTATTTAAGAAGCAGTGGCACAACTTCGACTGGACACGGATGCTCGACGAGGACGACGCCAAGACGACGGCGCCGACGGGCAGTGGAAGCCGGGCCGAGCAGCCACAAGCTGGATCGAGCAAGTCAAGCTCAAGATGAGGCTCCCAGTTATGCTTGTATTGTGTCGGTATGTTATCCCCATGTTCAGTTGCCTGCAGTCTCCTGTCTCCGCACTCCACACACTCCTCGCGCCCTCCACCCCATCATCCAATGACTTCTTTCTCCTGGACTGCTGTGCGTATGGAGATCTGATGCTATGGGGACTTTGTCGAGCATGCATTGGCGGGTAAGTGAAGAAAAGCGACGTTATGTGCCTCAGGCTGATTTCTCTATTGTTGGCTATGAAGCTTGCATCGCAGCACGTAGAGGTCAGACCAAAGGATACTGTCGCCAAAGTGGGGAGCGCTCGGATGAGTTCCTACCTGGGGGAAATTGGAGGTGCGGATCGACGGGAGTCGATAGTTATGATTACGGAGCAAACGCTCCAACTTCGTCTTCCAACAGAGCAGTGACGGACGATCACCATCACCGATACAGGTACAAGATTGCGATTGGCCACACATGTACAAAAGGCTGACTGCTTTCCTTCCCTCACGTTCTTCTCCTCTTTCCCATCCTCCATTCCCTCACTCATTCCGCCCCCACCTCACCAAGACATCACGCCAGTTCTTCACCACATCCACTCATCCCTTCATGCAGATGGTACGGACCGATGTTTGAACGTGTACATGGCCGGGAACCCCTTTCTGCATCGTCGTCACTCGATCTCCACATCACCTTCCTCGCAAGTTGCCATCTCCTCGTCTTCACATCGAGCATCTACAGGCTCAGCGCTCAGCATCAGTCGCATCAACGGGATTCAACAACGAAGTGACGTTGACTCTTTCGACAGTCGCTCCTCAAGTGCATCACCAACATAGCTCCTAGTGCCGTCGAACGACTCTTCTGCATGTCTTTCTACCCGGATCCATGCCCACCCTTGTTCATCCCAGCAGCTTCAGTCTAGAAGCAGAACACTCGGCATCTGCACGACTCGCCACCAAAGGGGCCATCCTTCGAGCACTTCGACCTCGGCCACGGCCACGGAGGCCTCCTACTCGCAATCGGCAATCAATCAAAGCTGTTGGTCGCGTCACTCCAACGCCTTCTGACAAGGACCGAACACGCACAGCACCGGTCATCTGCTTTCATTGGGATCTACGACTACGGAACAGCTCCCGGCCCGCCGAACACAAGCTGCATTCAATCCCTGAGCGCATTACGATGGTGGGAACAGCATGGGCGGCCTGAACGTGTCCAGCCACTTCCTTCAGTAAACGCATCACCAACATCTTCAGCCTGCAAAGGTAGGATCGACCGGCAAGGAGAAAGTATCCAGTAGCCCTGTCTCGGGTTGGACAGCGGTAACGACCGATTCCATGGGACCAAGGCCAGCTCCGTCACCACTCACTCCAATCAGCAGCAAGCACCGCCCTAAGATCGATCCTTGCCAAGTCTGCGGGAAAAGGCTTCGAGCATCAGTCTCTTGAGCGTTGCCAGTCTGCTCTTGTACATAACATATCGCGCTGACACACGATCATACATTCATACGTACGTCAAGGAACCGGAGAGCGGTGTCGCCCCCGATGCATGTCCGGCTCATGACCTCTTGGCCTTGCTGGGAAGCTTTGGGAGAGCAAGGGAAAGCTGTTTTTGATGGTTTTATCCGGCACCCACGAATTTTACCCACCCGACTTTACCCACTCTGGGTAAAATTCAAATTGCGTCCCTTTGAAATGTACTTTTACCCTCTCGTACCCACTGAGATCGTCGAATTTTACCCACAGGACTTTACCCCTGTGGGTAAAATTGTGCTTGCAGTGGGTAAAATTCATGTTCTCAGACAGAAAGGTTCAATTTTACCCCTCTCGCTTTACCCATACCCGCCTTGACATTGGGTAAAATTTACAATCAGATCTCTTTCCAACCAATTTTACCCCTCCATATCCCGTCGCTAGTCAATGAGGCAAGTCAGTCAGTTAGTACTTAGTGCCGACGTCACGCCTTGGCCTGGATGCGGAACTGTTGAAGGCCAAGGACAGTCCGTCCGTGTCGAGTAGTGAGGGCATTCCGAGTTCGTAGCTGCTGTGCGGTGGGCTTCGATGATGCCACTCGGCACTCGCTGCCTTCTGGAACGGCGAGGAGAGACACGTAGACAGCGCAGTTGGAATGGGGAACCTGAGAGAGCATCTCGGTGATCGACGTATCTGTGGCGCCGCGACGCAATCGAGCAACTCCCTCAAAGTCATTGTAAGAGAAGACTCCAGCCTCTGAGTATGGACCTATAGGATGAGAGTAATTAGCAAGAGCAGTGAAGTGATTTCCGTAAGCACTCGTAGCAACGATCCTCCCTGCAAGTTTGTAAGTATGATTCATAATTGTTAGCTCTGCTTCAGCAACCCAACACTGCTTCGCGTCGGCCGGCTGTGGGGGCAAGGAGACAAACAGAACGTGAGGGAGACGCGCCGTTGCAGTCGTGCAAAGCGCTGTTGACGCGCATGTTCCCAGACCAAGGATATTGGCGCCACACGGGAAGCTCTCCTCGCGGGAGAGAAACGCTGTCACTCCCGTTTCGACTGAGCGTGTATCCGCAAATGAACTGTATTCTAAATCACAGATGACAGCGAGAGGGTTAGCGTCAGCTCTGTGAATTGGACAAATACGAGACTGCTGCTGTGTGAAAGAAAAGAAGGCTTGAACATTATAATCGGTCTCTTCAGCAACAGTCCGAGGAAACCACCACCAATTACCCCACTCGTTGACCTCGTACCAGAGCTTGTCCTCTCTGAGATACTTCAAGATCATCTGCAAAGACTGGTGAATATACTTCTTCTGCGTATCAGTAGTCTTAAACGAGTATGCTTTGAGTCTGTGCTGCAAGGAAAGTGTTAGAATACTCAACCCTCCTCCCTCTACCATTCGAGGAAGCAGTGCATCCCAAAGAGGCTGACTGTGAAGGTAAACGTTAAAGAGTACTTCGAGAAGACTCGTCACAAAGCATGTATTCTCACAATGAGAGTAAGATAACACGTCTGCCTTACCAAGGACAGAACGAGCCGTTGACCCAGACTGTTGAGGTCTGGATTTGCTGGTGCTTGAGACAAATGTGGAGATGGTGGTGGTAGCTGTCTTGCCGACGCCATTCGGTCGCGCTCGTTTGGATGGGCGGTCCTCCGGAGCGTTTTCTTCTCGCTCAATCTTCAAACCTGTTCCCTGCACACTATCATCTTCAGAAAAGAACTCGTCAGCATCAGCGGCCATCGGAGGCACACGACTGCCCTTCAAATGTTTGTTAGCGTCCGGTGCCCTACCATCGTTGATCTCCGCGCCCTTTCGCCCTTTGACCTTCTTACGCAGCGCCCTGATCCCAGTCTTACCGTAACGAGTTGCTCTGCCCTCCCCCTCAGCACCGTGTTCAGCCTCCAGCAGCTCCGCCAGCTCCTGAAGGCACTGTAAGCCACACATAAGATCCATGTTAGTTCTCCAGCAGAGGTAATAGATGGAGTGTAAGTTCTCCAGCGCGGATATACTCGAAGCAAGATTCTTCCATCTGGAAAGTGGCATCTTGGTGAGACCTGGAAACAGCATTGCTGCAGTGTCGCAAGAAAGCCACCATGTGAGCCAATCATAGCAGCCAGGGAACTCATCAAATAGCTGAGCTGCATAGTCCGTTATCGGGTCTTTGGACTTCGCATTGAGCATGCCCCGGATCAACTCTCGAAGACGTCCTGCTTGTTCTTGGGCACGAAGTTGCCGTTTCCCTGGACGCGCTGCACTGACTGACGGAAGTGAAAAAGACAACCTTTTAGCAATGTAGCGCCACTCAGGGCATACTCCTCTCTCTCTGCAGCTCTGGCAGCCTCACTAGTCAAACCTTGCATCGCCCCGAGCGCAGATCTCCAGCGGACATAGGCCGACACAAAACCTGCGCGCTGCGCCTGGGAGAAATCCACGGTTCCGCTCATGAGCCGCTCCACCTCCTCTCTTCCGAAACCCTGCTCTTGAAGAGATCGAAAAAGATGAAAGAATGATCAGCGAAGTCAGGCTCGCGCTGCTGACGAAGCACAGTCCACAGAATCGGAACCCATCTTCCCAAGATATGAGAAAATACACTCGAAGTGCATAGGTAAAAATTCTCAAACACTTTGAAAGTAACGTCAGTAAGGATGCCACCGCTGCCATCGCGCTCGGTACTGCCGGCAGGGAGATCGCGCTGCGTGAAGAGAGAGGCCTGCCAATCAGTTTGAAGAACCACAGCAAATTTACCATCCACGAACGATGCGTGGCGTACTGCAACAGGACTAGGCGTCAGCTCAGGGTCAGTGCCAGTGCTTGGAACTTGGTTAGCATTCTGCATTTGCAGAAACAAGAGGAAGTTAGCATCTCGGGATCCGTCAGCAGGCTGGATCCCATTCTTCTTGAGGAACTTCAAGCGGTAGTAGCTGAGTCGCCCGAGGTTGATGAGGCTATCATCAATTGCTCGGGCGGGTTTGATCTTCATGGTGGTCTTCTGGGGCCCTTTGGCGCGTCCGACCGAAAGACCTTTCGCTTTGACTCCTGGTTTCTCGACAACGAGCTTCTCGAGTTGAGCCTAGAGCACGAGAAGGAACCGACAACACAGAAAGACAACATTTCAGCTTCGCATTCATAGCTCGACCAGCTGTGACACATTGCACACACGCAACTGCACAGCTGTCACGCAGACACAGGTAAGACATTGAATATGTCTCTCACCAGATTAGATGGCCTGGGCTTGTTTGAAGGGGGCCTGCTATGCGCATGCCGCCCTTTGTGATGATAGATTCCTGCTCCAGATTCAAATTGTGTAAGGGTAAGCGTCGCCTCGCACTTGAGCTGCACAAGGGATCCTGAGCAACCCTTACGCGGGCAGCCCTTCGCAAGCCACTTCCTCACCACAGCACCAGACTTGGCCGTAGGCGCCCTCTGGGTGCCATTACAAACCTTACATTCCAAAACTCCTCTGCACCTCAGCATCGTGCGCTTACCTTCGCCGTGATCGTCGTCTTCAACGCTCAAAACCTGAGTGTTGCGCCAACACCAGTCTGCATGGTAAGACCAATCGGGGCAAGCGTTAGTGTCAGTAAACACCTTCCGCACATTGCCATTGGGGAAGGGAACGATACACTCATCATGATCGTGATTGACACCGGCCTTGCTTGCGGCCTGGGTGTCGGGCTGCTTGCGGGGAAGGCGGTCTGCCTCACTGTCTGACTCGTTGCCATCGAAGAGTTCATCTTCAGACTCGTCGATGTCATCCTCAGACTCGTCGAGGACAAAAGCAGCTTTGGGCGGACGACCTCCGCTACGATAGTTTGTCATGGGCTCGGGAGAGCTCATCGCGGGGGAAGGGGAAGAGAAGAAGGCAAGGAAGACATGTCTGAAGACTTTCGAAGGAGGTAGAGAAGTATGGTGTGTAGGCTGTAGGCTGACCGTGAGGCAAGACTAAAGAGTAAGTGTAGAAGGAAGAAGAGGGGGGGAGGGGGGTGGGGGGATCGGATGGTGGAGGCTGGGTTGAGGTGTGGGCTCCTATCAGGAGGCAAACAACAACACCAGCGCAAAAAAAAAACAGCGCAGGGTCCGTGCACCCAACACTTCGCGACGCGTCGGGTCACGTGATCACAACATCGATCGTGGAAGCGGGATCGGGCGCGGGGGTAAAAAGTCTGACGGGTGGGTAAAAGTTGGGGTTTCTAGTCACAGCAATCGAACTTTACCCCCGCGAGACCCTTTTTACCCACGGGGGTAAAAGTCACTCTGGGTAAAATTTCAGGGTTTCGATGGGTAAATGGGGTAAAACTCAAGGTCAGCGCTCTGTCGACGAATTTTACCCACCTTTACCCCCGCGGGGGTAAAATGAATGTGGGTAAAATTCGGGACTCTCGTTTTATCCGGAGCTACGCCGGTGTTGATGTGCGCAAATGAAAAGTCTGAAGGTGAAGGCGGGCGGGTGGGCGGAGAACAGATTTCTTATGATCGGAATCCCAACCTTCGCTCCTCTCTCTACTTCCATACTCACTTTCCATTCCAACTGCCTCCCACTCACCATCTCCACCGCACGTCGCCCCTCCCCCCTCTTCTCTTCCCTCTGCCCCCCGGTGCGCGAGTCATCTCAACCCGGAACTTGCGTCTCGTCTGGTCTTTGTCTCATCTCGCGTCAGTGGTCATCGATTCGCGCACAACATAGACAGCAACAGCGACAACATCGCCAGCGACGACAAGCTTCCCAAGGAATAGGAGCTGAACGAACGCAGCGAGCATTATTGTTTCCTGCCAGCTACGTCTTTCTTATACCAACAATCTCTGTCTTCGCACCGGAGGGAACGCATACAGACAGGCCACCATGGTCTCCTCACCAACAATGACTGTCGAAGCTAGGGCTGGCGCTCCCCCTCCCCCTCCTAAGGCATCCATGGGAGGCCTCTTCAAGCGCATCTGGAAGAGTTCGTCAGGGACTTCGCCTTCCGCAGCTCCAAGTGCCGCTTCAGCAAGCCAGCAGAGCAAAAACAAGAGCTCGGACAGCAACAGCGGCAGCACGGTTCCCCCGTCCGATTCCAAGTCGCAAGCCAGCAGTCCCAGCAGGAACGATAAGAAGGACACGTCGCAGCAGCCCTCAGCCCTCTCCCTCTTCCGTACCCGCACGCCCTCACAAGCGAAACGTACAGCCGCTGGGAGCCCTGTCACTCCTCTTCACACCACACCTCCACCCGTGCCTGAATTGGCATCAGAACCACTTGCTGGGACCGCCACCCCAACTTCCGTCTTCTTGGACGCAGTCTCATCGCCACATTCGCAATCTTCTACCGTGCCTGCCACGGATCCCAGTTCATCGCAGTCCAACCTTCCCATCTTAACGGACAAGTCCTCCAGCCCTTCGGGCCCAGCGACTCCATCAGGTGCTCAATTAGCTGCTCCAGCACAGCTACTCTCCCCCGCCCCCGTTGTCGAAAGGCGTGCAACTTCAGCTCGGGCCGACGAAACACCTACTCCCACCACTGACAGAAGTTCAAAGTTAATGTCTGACTCCCAGAGTATCACGACCTCGGCAGCAACCTCACCCGCCCTCCTCACTCCGGCATCCTCCACTGAGAATAGCAACGACGCTTCCAGCAGCCCGAAATCAAGAGACAAGCCCAAGGCCAGCGGTCGTGCCCAGCTGTCTCCACCAGCTTCTCTGTCCGTACCACAGACGGACAGGAAGCGGCGCTCTTTCCTTGGCATCAAACTGGGACCCGTCAAGTCTGGCAAACCGAGCACCTCTCCCACAGACATCGTACCCTCCAACACACTGCAGCAGATCTCCGTGCCACAAGGCGCCGACGCTACTGGCGGAAGGCAGGGAGACACTCCAGTGTCTGGTTTGAGGAGGGCGGCATCTTCCAGTCCGGCAAAGTCTGGCAGTCTGCCGGGTCAAGGTGGCTCTCCAAATAGACAGGCATCAAACGCGACCCCGAAGTCCGGCCCTAGGACGGCATCCAGGGCATCCTACCACGCGAATAGTGCCTCCTCGTTTCCTATCCCTATTCCTGGATCCGCTGCAGATTCGTCGCCAGGCTCAAGTCAGCGTCGACGCCGCTTTAAAGACACGCGCGATCTATCTGCCCTTGTCAGCGAGCTTGCAGCAGAAGAAGCCGCAACCGCAGCATTCCACCAGCAGGCCGCCCTCCGACAGCCGCATTCCTTTGCCAGCGCGGGCGTCGATCTGACCGGATCATCATTCGCGTCCCACGGCCTGAGCATCCCTCGCACCTCCTCATCCGCTCACCATCATGCGGCCTCCGTACGCGAATCGGCCGCGATCCCATCAGTAGTGCCGAGCCTGCACAACGCCAGCAACAGTAGTCTCTACCTGCCTCCCCAGCAAAGCCACAGTAAGGTTTGTCAGCGGCTAGCAAGAACGGGAGCGCCTCACATTCTCCTGCGTCAGCTAATGCTGAGCTCACCAGTGTCAATGCCAGATCTACCGTAAGTACAGTACGTCAGACAAGACAAGACTCATTTACTGATGCTCACACATTTCACTGCACTTTTTGGTCAATGCAGACCGTCGCGAACGGAAATGAACAACGGCCCCCTTCGCGCGAGCTGCAGCAGAAGCCAGATCAATCGTCAGCTTCCTCGAGTGCTAGCCACAACGCGCCGATTTCTAGCTCTCTCCCCTCCTCAGCGGCGCCGAGTGTCAAGCGACCTCCGCAACAACAAGAAGGCTCCAACTGGGACGCTGCCTCCTCGCACTCGCACCGTTCTGGGTTATCGACTCCGAGCCACAACGTTTCGGCAGCTTCAGCCGCATTCAGGAGTAGAGCAGCAGCTCTCGGATTCTCAGCCCTTGATGCAGCCATGACCGGCGGACACGGTCTAGTGGTGGATCCCTTCGGTCTTCCCATGCACAGTGACAGTCCTTTCGATGCTAGCAGAGCCTACCGATCGCCAAGTATGGGGAGTGGCTTGGAGGCAACGGCCGGCATGCAGCGCTCAAACGACAGCACTCAGAGCCTTGGGTACAGTCAAGTCAACACAGGAGCGAACGCGTCCACGTCGAGCTTCCTTTCTGTCGATGGCGCCAGTGCGCCCTCATCGCACGGCGGACAACGGGTTCGTCGGAGCGTGCTTACCATGTCAATGTATGAACCAGAGGCAGAGCGGCCAGGGACGTCGAACTCTGCTGCTGGTCGGAAACGGGAAGAAGCGCGGACAGCACCAAGGCGGGCGCCCGCAGCGTGGAAAAGAGTGGCAGCCGGCTGTCATCTCCCTTCGGCAGTCGTGTCCCCAGTCGAGCCGTCACGCCGAAGACAAGCTCCAAAGCTTTGAACGAAGCTATGCGGCAGGAGGAAAAGCTTCGCATCAAAGAGGAGAAGAGGCGTTTGAAGGAGGAGAAGAAGCAAGAACTCCACATCGCAAAGCGGTTAAAGCAGCTGGAGCAGGAGATGAAATTGGTTCCTCTCGATCCACGTGCGCCTAAAGAGTCGAAGGCAGCGGCATCGGCGCGAGAAGCCGAGCAGGAAAAGCAACGTGCTCTAGCCAAAGGCGTGGACGAAGCTCTCAAGAAGGCGCAAGAGGCTCAAGCTATTGCGCTACAAAACCAATACAAGCGTCAACAGGAACGGCAGCAGCAATTGTTACAAAAGCCCGACGCGAGCGGCTCGATCCCATCCTCGCAATATACGTCTTCGCGAACATCGTCTCACCACGATACGGTGGCTACAACAGACAACGCAAACGGATCCACGGCGGACAGCTCAAAACAAGTTCTTCCGGCGAGTGCTGTGGGTGCATCTGCGACTGATGCGAGGCCGACGGTGGATGCGAAGGCTGGTAATGGCAAGCCAGATGAGGTGTCGGGTGGCTCAGGGCTTCCAGAGACAGCAGCAGATGTGCCGACTTCGCCTAAAGCGGATGTGGTGCAAAGCAGTGTTGTCCGGCCGCCTCGTTCTCCGGGGCGCTCTGCTTCTTCCACAAGCCTACGCAACGCAGCTACAGCCGAAGGGAAGACGATAGTTCCCCCGCTCCCTCAAAGCCATCCAGAAGCTGTCAAGTGAGCCCAAATGGAATCAACGCCGTCCAAAGAGCACTGCCGGCCTTTGCAACTTTCGTGCACTCGAAGATTTCAGTCCCCAAGACTCGGAATCATCGCCTTTCTTCCCTATGGCCGTTCTGTCTGACCATCGCGTTTCCTGGATCTCCCTTCGGTCACAACACTTGCTTCGATGGGCTTCGCGACACACATCATCAATCGCTACATTAAAGCGCCAACAACTACTACGGACAATCCCTCAAGTCACTTTTTTTCCCAAACTTTTTACCAGAACATTCGTCGTTTTACATCCTCAGGCGGACTTCCCAAATGTCTACCTTCAAGATCCCCATTCAACCATCCAATCGTTATCGACCTCCACCTTCATTTCCTCCCGGTATGCTGCCCTTCGATGGGAGACGCGGAACCCCCGTTCCTCTCATTGCAACTGGCATTTTTCCTCTGCACCGCCTTCGTCCTTCTCTCTCTTTCGACCTTTGTTCTCCTCACTGCCTGGCACTCCTGCACCGTCTCATTCTGAGCTATCCCCACCTTCTCTTGTCCCTGCGCGTGCCCAATCTTTCTAAGTTGCTATATCAGACTATAGCACGGACGATCTCTTTGAACATTGATTTGTTTCTCTCTGCTCTCTCCCTCTCTCTCCCTTTCCAAACTCCATCTCTCTCGCAGTGTGGTCCACTTTTCTAACTACCCAATAGAACCTTTGTCTTAGCAGAAGTGTCTTCATGCATTTGAAAGGGTGCTACATGTTCCATTGAACGCAGAGTGATAGAGAAGAAGATAGCCAAGCATAGGTGTTACATTTGGGAGGAGAAGAAGGTGACAAAAAGATGCGAAGGACTGCCCCTCGGGGTATGCAATAAATGGGAGATTTGGTAGTGTTGCGAAGTGGAAAGGAGACGACAAGTGGTGTATAGATAGTACCGTGCCGGACCAGGAGAACAAGGGATGACAACTGTTTAAAAAATGCGTTGCGAGAGAGTCAAGGCTGTTTATGCGGTCGGGCGGGACCGATCTTGTGAAGTGGGAAAGAGAAGAGTGCGGATAAGAGGTCGACCGCCCGTTCAATGTAATGTGATGCGCTGAGTGAAGCTAGGCAACTTGAGTGTGAAGGGAACACCGCCGGGACCTGAGCCCGAATTCGACGATGCCGAAGACGCAGGATAGGACCGCCCGCTGTGTTCGTCGACATCGACGCTGACGATGATGAAGAAGCGGAAGGAGCCATCGAAGTCGGTGCCCCCATCTGAGCATGCTGAGCAAAGTTGTTGAGGTGGGCCGGGTGATTGTAAGCGTACATGGGCGGGGTATGCAAGTTGCTGCTACCGGACCCTGAAGTAGAGCCTGAGCTGGGTGTGCTGAGCGAAGGTAAGCTGGAATGACTCCCGCTTGCGCTGGAGTGTCCTGAGTTTGCGCCGTTGTTGCTACCGCTTCCACTGCCTGCGCCGCTGCCGCTGTTGTAGCTATTGCTTGCGTAGCCCTGTCCGTAGCTCTGACTGTGGCTGTGGTTGTGGCCATTGCCGGCGCCAGTGCTGGAAGCGCTGAGGGAGGAGTAATCCCATCGGAGCGAGCCCGGAGGCCCATGTAGCGTGAATATGAGGAAGAGTCCATAGGCTGGGTAGCAGCGCGCTGATGAAGAGGGTAGTAGTTAGCGGCCGCGGCCGTTGCTGCTGCTGAAGCTGCCGCCGACGCTGCCGCTGCAGCCGCAGCTGAGGCAGAAGGGTACGATGATGACAAGGACGGCCCATTGTTGTGGTGGGGAGCAGAGCCAACAAGGTCGAAGTGGTGCTGATTCATGGGCGGGGTAGGCATGGAGGAGACGGAGGCTGCGCTACCGGAGGTGTGGGTGCGACGCTTGTAGGGTCCACGCTTGATGCCGCGCTTGCGTTCCTTTCGGGAGCTGTCGGCGCAAGTGTCGGTAAGGCCGTACTTGACACAGCGGGTGCATGGGCGGCCGATGTCACACTTCTTGCAGGCACGCTGGCAGTTGATGCAGGCATTCTTGACTTGCATTCGCTGCTTGAGGCGAAAGAGAGAGTCAGTCAGAGCCTGGAATGAAGTGTGCGAACCAAATAGAGAAGGCCTGAATGCTTACCTTGGGCTTGACCATGGAAGAGACGGGCTGGATCATGCCAGAGGGAGGCATGGATATGGGCCGCCGTAGAGACCGTGGCCAGCAGAGATAGATGAGGTGAGAGACCCATCGGAGTGGAGCGGGAATGCGTACATGTTCGAGGACGAGGATGAAGGGTTTGAGAACGTGGTCGAGTATGATGTTGGTGCCCGGTAGGATGAGTAGGAGGATGAGTACGGGGACGCATAGGAGGATGAGTAAGGCTGGTGATGGTGCTGATTGTGAGGGTGTTCGTGATGAGCAGTCATAGCGGCCATATTGCTGTTGCTGTCGCTGTTGTTGGTGCTGGTGCTAGTGTCGGCGATGTTGTCGTGGTTTGGATAGGATGGCAATGCTCGGATGGTAGCTGTGGAAGTGGTCGGTGCTGATGATGAGGAAGAAACCGTCGGGGATGAGGGTGAGGGTGGATGAGGTGGTAAGATGGTATTGGAAGCGGAAGTGGTAGCGGAGATGGGAGTAGAAGCGGAGGTGGTACTGAGTTGTTGTTGGTGTTGGTGATGAGGGTGGGGGTAGTGGGAGTTCAGATGGAGGAGGGAAGGGGCTTGCTGATCGTAAATTGATGTCTCGGGGTGGTGAAGGTCTGAGGATGATATGCCCGTTGCTGAGGTTGAGGCGTGCTGATACGACGGATGCTCGCTTTGGTAGTAGGACGATGCTGGGTATTGGTGGTGATGCATGATTGAATAAGTGTGGCCCAGTGCTGTGAGTGTTGCGACCGTTGCTTCGGGAAAATGTTCGAGACAGGTGTCGATTGAGTTGTGGGCGATGATAAGGTTTTGTCGAAGCTGGAAGTAGCTGCCTTGATATTCGAGGTTGCGTTTCGCTCGCTACCGCTGTGACCAAACAAAAGGTGTCTTGCAGCAGGCTCGCAGCTCGTGCACCTGGAAGGAGAGAGATAAGTCGTTGGCTGAGCTCTTGTGCTATGTGATTTGCTTTGAAGAATGTCGATTGTTCTTCTGTGTGTGTTCTCCTTGCTGCTTGATGCTGCTGTAGTGTTGATGCTGCAAAGGCAGAGACGGTTGGCTTTTCTGCAAAATGCCCGACGAACAAACAAACACGGAAACGAGGGCAGGTAGAAGTGTAGAGCCTGTCTGTGGGACAAGCGATGCGATCGAGGCGATGAACGATGGACGTTGGGACGATTGTCGATGGAGACGATGGGTGGGATGAGAGGTGAGTGATGAGTGAGTGAGAAGGAGGAGGAGGAGATGTTGGAGATTCAGTATGCAGTGAGCAGCGAGCAGGAGCGAGAGAATTATTCCTACGCATCTCTTTCTCTCTTCCTTAAGCTGAGTTCGAATCATTTTCCTTACTGGCTGCGGACTGTGGAAAAAGCCTCAGGAACTGCTGGACGGTGAATGTGAGTATGGAGGATGTTGGCTACGGCCATTGAAGATGCTGCTCGCTGCGGTCATCAATGATCCATGGAAAGACGTCGACCGCAGAGCTCGGCCCTCGTTACACCAGAGAAGAAGCATGTATGCTGTCAGAAGAACAAATCTATGAAAAAGACACATCAGCATGCGCCGCAGGAAAGCTCAATTGGGCTCACTTGTTGTTGTTAGCAAGAGTGTGCTGCTGTGGGAGCGGGGACCCCTTCGGTGCGAGCCGTAAGGAAATAATGCATAATGCCTGCAGAAGATCTGGATGGGTCCTTGGTAAATAATGGTCCAGGAGCATGCTGGCCGCGTCCCTGCCTTGGGTGTGTCGTTGTTGTGGTGGGAGAGATCCTCGACAGAGGGGCAACAAACAAATCCCAGATGAGAAGAACCCAAAATACGCGGATCCGTCCTCGACTTCCAGGGCCATCCAGGGCACTGCACCAGTGTTTCTCTCCTCCCATACCTCATCTGGAAGCTTCAGGCGCTTCAGGCCAGGTCTGGTTGCGGGGTCTGGAATCTTGAATGAGGCCCCAGCACTCGTCTGTCTGTTCCAGTCGCCGTGTACGTCTTGCATTCACCGAGATTGGGCCGTGACGCCTCTTCTCCAGGTGCTCTCCTTAGCGCGAGCTCGGGCAGATCATTGACTTCATTAACTTACGTTAGCGCCGTTAACATCGATTTACATAGCCCGTACAGCTTACAGATAGAGTACAGACGTCCTGTTAACATATCCGGTTGCCGTCTATAGAGTACCGCAGCATTATTATGTACCACAGCAGCGTTGGGTATTGACCTTGTGGAAGACAAAGGAAGCGGGAACGAAGGGCATATTCATTCGCCGAGCGACGGTGTGCGAGGCTCCACGCTCCACGCTCCAGGCCTTCCTATTCCCTTGTATGTACCTCAATGTTCCTTGCTTTGTCCCTGCTGGTGTTTAGCTGGAATTACCCGCACCCGCATCCTGCACCATCACCGATCCAGTCGGACGATGCATGTGCACTTACTTTCTTACTTTCCAAATTCCAACCCCCCTCCAGAGAAGAGAGATCTGAGATCTGAGATCTGAGGCCTGAGGAAGTCGACATCCGGCCAGTAACAAGTTGCTGATAACTGTTCGGTCATCACGACTCTACATATCAGCATTCGTCAGATATGTCAAGCGTCAAGGATAGAGCTCTCCAGCTGAGTTGGATGGAAGCTCTTGTCGCGCATGGCGGTATGTATTATTGCTCTTTTCTCTCTTGCTGACCTTCTCGGATCAAGGTTGCTAGGTACATGTATGCAACGGTACATTACATATATAGCTGCTCAACGCGAAATGCTTACTTGCTCGCCACTCTGATGCCTGATGCCGAGGTGCATCACTCGCTCCCTCGCCCGCCTGTACGAGGCCCTTGCGATGCTGGCCCAAGCCCCTGCGGGCTGCGTTCACATTCAGCAGGGTTGAGAATCGCATGAACTGGACTTATGGAATTGCGAGTGGCAGCTAGGCATCAGGCGTCAGGCATTGCATGTGATCGTACTCGTAGCCCGCGATAGGTAGCAGACACCGGTGGGGGTCAAACCGTCAAAGAGATCGCGACGGGGACCCACTTCTACAGACATACGGCTTTCCACGTCCTTCGAGAGCCTGGAGTGTGGAACCCCTGGAGGCTTCGAGCCTTCGAGGCAGCTATGGAAGTGCCGCAGGCATCGAGACTCGAGAGGTGTCGATTGATGCACATACCACACCCAGATGCCGCGGCGAAAGCGCACGCCCGGCGAACGATCCTACTCCAAAAGGTCGTCTGGATGGTACGGGGTACGAGACCCTGCCCCTCATTGATCCAGACCCTGATGAGCAGCCCTTTTTTAGCTGTGAGACATGCCTTCAAAACTCTAAATTCCAACCATCGTGAGCCGCGAGCCGTTCCCTCCAAGATCGACCCTACTCCCTTCGAGACACTTGACTGGCAGCACCTTCGACTTTCGACTTGTACTCCTTCGATGCGATACGATCACCAGAATGCTTTAGATTCATAGTTGGATCCACTGTCCACTGGGTAGTACATAGCACGTCCAGTTCCTCATACGATTTCGCCGATCATCCAACCAAGGACCCCTTTGAACCTATCACGTGAAATCCGAGTGTTACTTGTGTCCCGACTCCCAGCTCTGCCTGCTTCGAAATGTACATACATGGAGAGCGAGGAGCATCATATAATCATAGCCTTTCTAGGTCCGCATCGAGCTCACAGCGCGCAGACGTGCGGCTATGCGCATACCAGTACGCACAGGTATTCCAAATTTACTGGTCTCGGGCTCAGCGTTGTGTGCTGAGTACTGAGTAGTACTGAGTCCCGAGCACACATTATCGCTGTGGTCGACTCTTTGTCAGCGGAGTTCTTGCAGATCTTTGCTCGTGCTCACCAAGCGAGGAGAAGAGATGCGAAGACGCTTGGCGCTATAGTATAGGTTGGTACATACACTGTGCCGAGCTGCTTATCGCTCTTGCTCGAGGCATGCCGAGGAGGGTGTGTGGGAAAAAAGTATATATACTCGAGCCGCTGCTGTTGGATCCTGCTTGCTCCTTCGTCCTGCAAGCTGCAAAGCAGTCCAACTGCAGGGATCTCTATTCCAGGCTTCACGTTGTGCGCTATATATGGCTAACAACCCATTCCCTTGTGCTCAAGAAAAAGACCTTGCTTGCCTTCCTACATTCATGCTTCCGCAGCTCGAAAGCTTGCGAGCGTGAGTATCGTGCATGTCCATCATCTCCTTCGCTCCTGTTGCGCATGAAGTTGACTCCCATGCATGTCTCCTTCACTTGGTGCCGCCCTCATCGAGAAGTCATTAGGTCCCCTTTCCTTGTTCCGTTCGGAAAGCGAACTGCTTTCCCCTTTCAAACCTCGTGCTTGCGCTCGCTCGCGCGGATCCGGACGTTGGCCTTCGAGAACGTTGTGCGAAAGTCTGAGAGCTCCCCTGGGATCTCTCAATGGAATCTTTTGAGCAAAATATACGATTAAAGGTAGATGGGCAGAGGATAATTCGAACCAAGCAGCACTTCTCACATCTCACAGAGTAATCGCAGCCCTCCCACCCGGCAAAGGAATCCCGTTTCGACCCACGTCCGCAGCGGCACCACCAGCAGTCCGTGCGCTCGCCATAATGCACCTGTCTCTTGTGTTCATTCGCGAAGGCCGCCTTCCGCGCGGACTTTTGCTGTCGACGCGCCTGCTTGTTCTCCTTCGTGGCCAACTTGCGTGCCTTCTTTTCTTCTGCTGTCTCGTTGCGATCTCTGGTGATAGTAACACTTGTCGGCACTAGAGGTGGATGCAAGAAAGAGTGAGTATAGGAGAATGTAATGGGTGATCAGAATTGTCAAAAGTGTCACCATGACTTACCTTCTGTAGCGTCGCTCTCATAATCCGAGTCCTCATCGTCGTCCTGGCCTTCCGCGTCCGTTTGAAACAGATTCCTCTGCGTCGCTAGCATCACTCTTGCCATTCTTAGACTTTGGCTCAGAAATGACACTGGGACCACGGTGCGCTGTAGTTGCAGTACCAGCAACACTCGCCGCGTCCGAGCCCGAATCAACCGAGGATGATTAGACACGTTAGAGTGCGTTGCTGTTAGAAATGACAGACATTCGAACTCATTAGCCTTTCGAGAGCGCGAAGAACAGCAGCATCATTTTAAAGAACACAACTCACACAAAATCGTTTCCACATCCCAGGACTGTCGCGAGCTTTTCGGCTCTCTACGCCAAGGGAACGTAAGGATCAGCCTCGGCTGGCAAGTCGTCGTCCTCCTTGCGCTCCAGCGCGGCCAACTTGTACTTCTCCTCCAAGGGTCCCAGCGCATCGCGCCACGCCCGAGACGTTCAGATGTAAAGACTTGACGCCAGATGGGCCGAGTGCTTCCTCGAAACGCCGTCCCACTAGCTCTGCGGATGATAGGAATTTGTCGAAGAGCGCCTCGTGATGGGCGGCTACATCAGGGTGTGCAGATGATCCAGAAACGGAACCCTCCTCCTCCCCCTCCTCATCATCATCCTCATCTTCAAACTCTTCATCCTCGTCTTCTTCATTGAATCCTTCTTCTTCGTCATATCTTCGCTGCAACTGTAAGATATGAAAAAATCACACACAGGTTCAATGATCCTCTGGCCCAACTTTTCGTTCAGTATGTTCAAATTCACTCACAGCTTCGAATTGGTCATCAAGAGTTGACAAGCCCTTATTCCGACGCATACTCGAGCTCGTCATACTCCACTCCGTCCGTCCATCATTGAGCGACGGCGCAACAGACGCAGCCAGCCTAGCTCGTTGACCCGGCTTACGTTTCGACGTCGCAGAGAAGATGGACGAAGTAGCCGTTCCCGCAGACATCCGAGATCGAGCAACACGCGCATGCGATTGTTTTGCCTGCAGAGGAGCATCTCCTTCGTCTTGTAACTCCCGACGCTGTTTGAGGACGGCCATTTCGGCTGCTGTCCATGTGTGAGGCTGCCACATTTGTTCGTCGCCCCGGGAGGGAGCGCGCGCCAGTCTTTAGCCTCGGGACCGTCTTCCAGTCCGAAATCGGACTCGTCGACTTCGCCGCCTGCGAGGATCTGACCGAAGAAGTCGTCCACATCGACATCCTCGGCTTCAGGGGCTTCCACTACTGGAGCAGCAGCCTCGACCGTCTTGGGGACATCCTCCTTCGCGCCTAGGGTCAAGAATGCCTCGTCGTCGAGAGCTTCCAAAGCCTGACGCAAATGCGGGTCCATGTCAGGTTGAAGACCTGCGATTGAGGGATTGACACCGAGTTGATCCGCGTAGTTGTTCTTGCGCATCGTTGACTCCTCCGGTGGGAGCACATCCGCAGGCAAGTTTAGCGCCTTAGAGGACGTAGCCTCGTCTTCCTTGAGAGTGATAGGTCCCTGTGCCTTCTGCTGTCGCTTCTGCTCCTGTCGGTTCGGCTTCGCGTTGAGCATGATCGTGGCTACCTCCTCAGGTTCGTCCTCGCCGCCGCGTTTGCTGTGGAAGTCGCCTTGAATGGGACGAAGATGTTGCATATAATCATAGTTGGTGTCGTCGAAGTAGATACCATAAAGCGAGGCCTCTCCGACGTTGGGCCGCGTCTTCGTGAGGTCGGGATTGGCTGCTTCGAGATCAGCGCGGGAGGTGCCGGTGCGACTGGTTCCACTCTCGTTCGGTCGGTTGACCTGCTTGAGGACATGGTGAGAGGCGAGGGGTCATTGATGAGAGGGTCGCGCTGGGACCGGTGACGACCTGGAAGTGTTGCGCCTCCTTAGAGCGCCAGATTGAAGGCGCCATGTTGTACTGTGGTAGGTAGGCACGAGCTATGAAATACGTTCGATGCCGTGACAAAATCTTCGTGCGTGCGGCGATGGTGGACAGCTGCCTCGAAGAACATGAGGCAAAAAAATTTGAGGTCCCCGATTCCGGATAGACTGCGCAAGTATTTTGGTTGTGGGGCGGGACAGGAACGGTATGAAAGAACAGGCCAGATTCTGGCCGGTTCACAGGCCAGAATCTGTCGTCGACAAAGCCACGTGGTTTCACTATGAGTAACGGCTGCACGGACGGAGGCTCCTGAGCTTCGACGACATGCTTCTTCGCCCGTTGTCCAAACACTTCAACTCTTTCTCTCTAAGGCTAGGACGTAACAATCATGGCTTTTCCCTCCTCTTCTTCTTCTTCCCCTTCCTCTTCTCATCCCCTAGCTCGCTCCAAATCCAAAGCGCCTGGTACCGGAGGCAGAAGCAGTGGCCTTCATAGTTATCTCGTCAGTACTGGAAGAATTCAGTCAATGCCGTCGATCTCGCCTTCAACTCCCTTGCCGTGGTCCAACACTCCCGAATCACACGCTCAACATGCGGTAGAAGGAGATCATTCAAGGAAACAAGCCCGAATCGCGAAGTCCGGTCGCCTTTCTCAAGACCGGCGCCCCGCTTTCCGGCAACCGCCTTCGCAGCAGGCTCATCCACTTGCTGGAGCTGGTCGATCTCTGCTTTCTCCATCAAACCAGTCTCTGAGAGCGTTTCGCCCTTCCACCGGACATGAAGAAAGCTCGCCGCATAATCAAGAGCCGCTTTCCTTCGATTTTGGAGACAATGATGCGCTGGAGTTTGGGGCAAGTGACTCGTGGGATGGCGCAATGGATCCTGACTCTGGTTCTGGAGGTGCAGAGGATAGCGATGCTGTCGCAACATATGGGAGCCTGCTATTCGACGAAGGGTACTGCCACGTTGCGCGTATCGACTCCAGAACGTGGGTTGCAGAGAGTGTGAAGAACGGTTATCCAGACGTGAGTGGACAGATGTGTTGACAATCATATTCAATTCTTGATAGACTGACTGCATACATCTGAATTGCAGCCAGGGCAGCTTTACCATATCGTTCTCTTCGAAGGAGTTGATAGCCGAGCCGCAACATGCGACTGTCCAGCTGGCAGGAAACTGCAGCCTTGCATTCATAGCGCAGCCATTCTCCGCTTCGCGGAACGGTTCTTGGCTCTGGTACCTCTCTCCCCTGCTCGTGAGTTTTGCGCTTGACACGAATGTCGATGTGTGACACGAGACCTTTATCATGACTCATTGACTCATGTCTTGAATACATCATCCCTTTCACAATCCAATTTCCAGACGCGCCTACCGCCATTGAGGTTGCGGTTTGTTGCACGGACGAACGTCGTGGCTTTCTGTTCTTTCGTCGAACCGGGCATCAGGAGCTAGACTTCTGCAATACGACGACAAGAGATGCATTGTTACTCTCGCTGGACCGGACAAGTGGTCGTGTTCAGCTCACGGCTGTAATTCGACCTTACAGCCATCAAGATCCTGTCTGCATCGAAGCAGAGGTCGCGCGTTCTTGGAGAATGTTCTGGGATTCACGGACGTTGACGAAGATCAGTCTGACGCATTAGAGTTGAATGGTGAGAATTGAGATGGAGAAGCTTGCTTCGAGGACAAAATATAGATATCGTTTGGAGCCGCTAAAGAGTTGACACTTTCATCCTGTTATGCTGCCTCCTGATTCCTGCTCACAGCCTTGCGCAACGACCCCAGTGCCCACTACCACCACCAGCCATGCTCGTTCCTTCCGGTGTCGTTGCCTCGCTTTGCGCTGTCTAAGACAGAACGTGCCAGCCTCAATCTCCCTATTCCTGCACACGAGCTTCCAGATATTCTGCCATTCGATGGGGCTGGACGATGTGGGGCTGGCTGTGGGATGCAGTACGAGGATACTATGCCAGTCTCAATCATCCATTGCACAATTTATCACAGTCAAGGCGTGGTCAGCAGGCGCATCGAAACACAGGCTTGCACATGCTGTAGACGTGGATCTGGTACTTCTCGTGGTCCAGACTTGGCAGCACTGAATCTGTTCAATTGGAACAACCGGATGATCTTCTCTCATGAGCTTTTGCACTCCTACAGCTCCCAGCTCTGTGCCTCTTCTACCCCCCTCTCAGCATTTCACACCACTACCAGCAATGCCTACATCGAACACGGTTGCACAGTCCCTTTTGTCGCGCGCTCCACCTTCAACAAGATCTTTTTTGCCTTCCTCAAGCTGCAGCAAAAGGATTCGCCCTTTTCCTGTCCGAGTTGCGGTCCCACGCCGTCCATTGTCATCGCCGATGGTGTCGTATTGGCTCACGATACGAAGCTGTTACATGCCAATCTGCGACCTCCAACGACTCCGGTCCCGCAGAAGATCGGCAAGCTCGCACTGGGCGCATGTTTCCTTTCCTTCCAACGGCGGCACTACGAAAACAACTGCGGTCCATGGTCGACATAGTCCTGCCGCTTTCCCAGCACTATCCAACCTATGTGCATTCCCTCCGCATAGCAATCGAGCAGACGAATCTTGGATCCATCGACAAGGTTCGTTCGGAATGGTTAGAGGCTCTTTTGGATGCTCTACAAGCTGTCTTCGAGGATTGCGCTCAGTCTTCAGAGGTGTCGATGCGATGGCGAAATCTCATTCAACAGCTGGCGGCGGAGGAAAGTATATTACAGCTTTGCAGACCTCTTTCGGTATCCTTGCTGCGATCTCTAGGCTCCCAAACAACTACAATGCCGTCTACCACTTTCTCCCAACAAGCAACTTCTCTCGCCCGCCATTGTCCTTCAATTGGTCTTCTTCTACTTGCCTACCAGGATCAAGCCTCCCTCCTTGCTCATTTGCCTCATCATCAGCGATCAATGCTCAAGATACGAAGCCTCCTTACGAACACTGCTACGCTGATCGAGCATCAACTTCTGGTACTGGGAGTAGCAGAGTCGACTGTAGTAGAAAATTGTCGGCCAGCAGAACCAGCTTCGACAGTTGACATTGCTCAAGAGCAGGTTCCTTTCTTCCAGAGCGGAGTTCTGTATGGAGCCAAGCCTTTACGCGAGCGCAAGTGGTACTCGAAGATCGAGGACAAGCATGGCGCTCATATGGATGACAGCACATTACAAAGCAACGAGGCCGTCGATGTGGAGCACTGCCGCAAATACTTCTCCGCCTATGTCACTGCTAAACGAACGGGCGGACTTATGGCGCTGTGGTGTAGACACTTGATATGCGTGGGATTTCATGCGATACCAAAAGCGGAGGGTAGGAACGATGTGTTTTCTGCTATCTATCGGTTCTGGCCAGTTGCTCCAGAGGTGATTGTATACGACTTCGCTTGCCAGCTGGCACCATACTCCCTGCATCGTGAACCAGAGTTCTTCAAGGACACCCTGTTTGTCGTCGACCAGATGCATCAACATGGTCACACCAAGTGCAGTCCGTCCTCCTTCCTCAGCACATATATGGGTGCCAACCAAGATCTCCATCGCCTTAACAGTTCCGCGGCTGAGTCGGGTAACGCAGGATTGGCCAGGATCAAGAAATCGGTTTCGTACTGCTCGCAGGAGCATGCGCTTGCGCTCGTAGAACACTTCTTGTCCATATGGAATCGGAGGCGGGCGCTGGAGATGAAGGGAACACTTGTCAGCTAAGTCCAGCTTCTCAGAGTCATAATGTACTCACGTATCACGAGACTCCCTGTCTTCATTCGAACCCTGCTTGCCTTTCTTGTGTGCCTGTGCGTATGCCTGATGCTGCCATTGCCAGTGACGAGAGGCTGGACGTGGCCACATCGTTTGCAGGCGGACCTTGGATCTGAAGTGTTGAGGCTTGAGCAATATCCTGAGCGGCAACACGAGCTTCGAGCTGTCGGATGCGTTCCTGGTATTCGATCTCCTTCTGCTGCCAGTCGTTACGCTGCCGGAGCTGATTCACGATATCAACACGCTGACTCTCCCTGTAGAAGTCGGTCTCCTTCGCAAAAGTCTCAAACATAGCAGCTGCCATGTCATGTAGTGAACCACGCGAAGGATCGCACAGAACAGGATCGACGTAGATGTAGTGCGGGAGCTTATGCTTTCCGGGCTCCAAATTGGCGTATCCAAAGAACACGGCCGTTCCCGTTCGTGCTCCTAGCTCAGCGACCTGAGAAACAAAACTTCATGAGCTACTGCCTACTTTCAACCGTCACAAATCATAATGTAAAATCATACTCACAGAACGAGCAACTCTCCATACGCTACGTCTCATATATCTGGCTCGCGCGTCTGCATTGGTCTCGTAGCTGATCGTCTTTTTGAGCTGATTATGTGCATTGTTTAAGTCCACTGTGAAAATAGATATGGGTAAGAAGAAATGAGTATAAATAATCATGGATTTAAAAGAGGAACAGACAGTCCGCGTTGTGTGGTGGAAGAACTGTAACTCACGCCAGATGCTTGCGCCTTCTGCGTCATTCATCTCCTTCTTCCTCTTTTTAGAGCCTGTGCCAGACTCGTGAGACGAAAGAAGTTCATGCGCGGCACCTGGTATATGTGGAAAAAAGGATCAAAAAGATTCAGCAACTCAGGATTCCGGTGTGTGCGTAAAGCTGTAGTATTGCATACCTCTTTCCGATCCAGCGCTCAATCCTTCAGCCGCCCTGGTTCCGTCATCATCCTCCCCATAATACCAGTCTCCAAAGCGCCAGCATCCGAGGAACCTTGATTGTGAACGGAATTGTTTGTTTGACCTGCGTGTGAAACGCTGGGAGGGGCATCACTGCCTCCCAGCATTGAATCGTTATTGTCGACGCTAGGTCCAGATGGCGAGGCACTGCCCTCCGACATTGGTGACACCGGGCGCGCAAACGTCGGAAGTGTGCGGGCCGGCGGAGAAGGGGAGCGAGAGAGTCGTGTTGCGGTCGTCTGGGAAGCGGATCGCGCAGCCTCACGCGCCAAAGCCTCGTCTGCCACCCTCAGTGCTTCCGTAATGGTGTCCTCCGATGTGCCGGTGACAGCAGCAGCACGAGCTGCAGCGGCAGCAGGAGAAGCTTCGGCAGCAAGGGAAGCAACGAGACCAGCACCAGAAGCAGCGATGAGAGGAGGTGGAGCGGACGTAGAAATCGTAGATGTATCTGTAGGAGTCATGAAGAGAACGAAGATCAGAGAACGAGCCAGATGGAGGGAAGGGACTGAGAAGTGCAAGGAATCAGGAGACGCACCGACGACAGGGCGAGCTTTGGAATGATTGCAGCTGCAGTTTGCCTTGAGCGCACCGAGAGCTGGATCTTCAGGATCCTTGCATCCTTTGCGGCATCGAGGAGCTGAAGAAGAATGAAATCCAATCAGCCCACAAGCTCAGTTCCGTGTACCATGTACCAGCCCGAAACACTCACGCGCACGCTTGAGGGCTGTCTTCGCTTGAGCAGTTGCCGTACGCGTGCCCATTGTAGTGAAGCAGAGAGCAGAGATCGTTCTGGTGCTATACTGCTGTTGTTGTTGCTGCCTGTGCGCTGTGGCCTGTGGTAATGGCTCAAGCGCTGCTGGGGGCCAGGAAGGGCTGTTGAGGATGCTGTCTGGAAAAGGACAGGTTCTGGCCTTTTTGAACAGATCCTGGCCTAGGAACCGGCCAGAATCTGGCTTGTTAAGTGATACAGTTTCTGTCCCGTTCTTTGACCATAATACTTGCAGCTACTGACCCCCCGATTCGCTAGGGAGAAAAAGGCTCCGAGCGCGCTATCGAGGTCAACTCGGTCAAAGGGAAGTGGACGACCTCCAGCATTGAATGCCAGTGGATGCAGGGAATTCCTCTTCTACCCCCAAGCGTTAGTTGTCTAGTTCTGAGTGGAAAGACTGCCGAAGATGGACTTCGACAATCCCGGCGCGCAGGAGTTCGCGGATGTGAGTGGTGGGCCCTCGAGCGTCATTTATGCATATCGCTCAACATTCTCTATCTTCACTGTGATTCCTTCTCTGTATAGGTGATGTCGGCTGAGCAGTGAGTAGACAGGTAGAGACTTGCATTTGATAGTGGTCTGACTGGTAGATTTATGGTTTTTTCAGGCTCGTCGACCTCCAAAAGCTCAGGGATCTGGCGAGACGAGGTGTTCCGTTCGAAGTTCGAGGTGTGAGCGCATACATGCAGAATCTGATTCGGTGAAAGGGCCTCCAACTGACGGTTCTTCCTGCTCTGTTCCCCGCTCAGGATGTCTGGATGTATCTGCTGGGGTTCTCGCCGCCGATACGAGCAACGAGGAAAGTCTGATACGGGAACGATTGGCCGAGTACGACTCCCTGAACAAAAGCATCCAGAAATTGGAGCAGACCATTCGACACGAGTGCTCGCGATACTACCAGCGCAGACTCATCGCCAAGATGAAGCCAGGCAAGCCAAAAAGACCGGCGGTCCGAATCAGTGAGTCCATATCCGTGTTGTATAGATGGACTGCATTGTATGCTGATTTGCGTCCTTTCTACACAGCGGAACAGCCCGACCGTGAGCAGGCTGCCGCCGCGGAGCTGAAACGCTTCACGGACAAGACAGAGAGCATCATCTGTGCATATCTCAACTCCAAGATGGCTCCTCGCTCTCGACGGGCGAAGTCCAAACCCCTTGCGAATCCCAGCCCGCAATCCCAACATACCCAACCCACCAATGGCTGGGACGCTCAATCGGCTTCGGTTCCCACTCGACCAAGCAGCCGCGCCCGCTCAGAAATGGAAGCGACGACTACCAACAACAGTACGACTAAGGCGGCGCATTCAAGTGCTGCTTCTTCAGATCATAACATGATGTCAGAGCCAAGCTGGACTGGCGGCCGCGGCCGCGGACAACCTGGAGTCTTTTCCTCCTCGGCTTCATCCTCAGAGGAAGAGCATCATCACCGATCACGATCTCACACTAATGCTTCGAGCTCTTATCAACGCCACTCCTCGGAAATTGCCAGACACGACGGCCACTACACTCCCTTCTCGGAACCCAGCGACAATGGGGAAGAACCATATTCGTCTCTTCATCCTCGGTTCCCCTCCTCCTCATTCTCCGATCGACGCGATGATGGAAGCGAGATCTACGAAGATGATGCCGACAGTAGCGCATTTGGCTCGACGCCTGCTTCGGTGGCAGCCACCGCCGCAGCTATCATGTCACCGGCCGGGACAGCATCTACATTGGCGACCTTACCAGACGCCTTTCTTTCTGCCTCGACAAATCCGAAGGCACACGCTCTCGTCGCCTTCCCTGATGTTCAACCGGATTTTCACCCTGCGCTCGTCAGTCTATGCGCACCCTTTGTGGAGTGCATACCCAACGAGACGGGCATGTACTTCTCCTTTTCCAAGCTCATGCAGATGCTAGGTTCGTTCGTTTTCTTTCTCATATGCGCTCAAGACACTATGCTACGATACTGACCACATTCGACCGTCTACCTCTTCAGAAAACTACAACGCAATCTACCCGCTTACCGAACGCGTATCGACCTTCCTGACCCTGTTCCGAATCACACTGCCCGAGCTGCATGCATACTTTGAAGAGGAAGAGGTGGACATCGTTGGGTTTGCGACGCGATGGCTGCAAGACTTGCTCTCTTCCGAGATGCGGATCGACGATGTGATGCGCTTATGGGGTATGTGCTTCCACAACCGTTCTGGTAAGGAGATACTCCGACTCACTGTGCTTGTCTTTCCTCTTACAGATGTGTATTTCGCCCAGCAAGAACCGCTCGAGCTACATCTCTACGTCTGCGTCGCGATCCTGATGGTTCTCAAAGACCAGCTTGAGGAACTCGACCATTCGGAGTGCAAGAGCATGCTCAACGCTCTCCCAGCTCTGGACGTCGAACTGGTGAGTGTCAAAGGCGGCATGGCACAAGAGAGCTTTGATTTCACGTTCGCTGAGTCTTTGCTTTACTGCTCCACAGATCGTGAATGAGGCGATCAACATTCGCCTAAGCCAGCAGCAATCTGTCGACGACGACGACGACGACTAAACCCATCATTCTCGGCCGCAACGTCAACCTCGTCCACTGTATTTCTAGATCCCAGCCGAATTTCCCTCGTACTGCCAGGCCAATCCATTTGAAATGTGAGATGCGATTATCCTCCCTTCGTACTTGATGCATTTCTGATCATGCTCTGCCAACTGTCAGCTACCATCACCTCATGGCTAGGCGACGTGAGCGTGGTTCAGAGACATTCGAAAGTTGAACGAGCTAGAGAGAAAGTAATGTAGTGAACAGCAAGCCAGAGAGTGATGCCTTCCTAACATGCCTTGGAAATCCCTTCCTTCAGCAATGCTGCCGGTCATTCGTGCTCCAGCGTTGACGTTTCTTCCATACTAACCGTAGTTCCTCCTCATGCATCCCGGACAAAGCTGGCACTGCTCTTGATCGGATTTTTCTTCATCTCCTTCGCTCCCTCTGCTGCCATTCCTTCTGTCATTCCTCTCTGCTGGCGTCCGCTCCCAAGTCCCAGCCACGTCAAGGATGCTCGCTCAGGCCGTCGATCTCCAGCATACATCCTGTCTGTTCGGGCCGTATTCCGCAGCTGTGATCGGCCGCGTGACCAGGCGTGGTGGTTGCGCACGGGCGGTTCCGACCTGCGTGGGTGCGACGGCTGGGATCGGTCAAGTCACTCATGGCAACAAGGCAACAGCCGAAATTCCCAAGCACTACACACACAGCAACCAGGAGGAGACTCAAGGCGCAAGAGCACAGCTGATAAGCAGGACAGCCAGACACCGTTATGGCGCGCGCATCGAAGGTCTAGGTCAGCATCAGGTCAGTGTCAAAAATTTTCACTCTCTCAATCTCTGGTCTGTGCATACACTGCTTCTGACACTGCTCTTCTGCCTATTTGTTCCTACTCTCTCAGCAGATCGAGAAGACGGCCGAGAAGAGGGATGGCAGGTCATATAAGGAGGGCTCAAACGAACTTTTCCCTTCTCCCCCTCTTCTTCTTTTCTTCCATCATCCGTGCTTCCTGGTATGTATCGACCCCTCCTCATTCGTCTCACCATACCTTCCTCTTCACTGACATCTTCTAACAACTTCTCTCTTCTCTCTTCTCTTCTCTCTACTTTCCCTCTCTCCCTCTCTCTCCCCTTCCGTCCCTCTCTCCCTGCACCATCGTCTCTCATGCTGCTCCAGTTCGTCTCTTGGTATGTCTCTTCCTCGATCCCATCCTCTCACACTCATCACTGACTCTCATTCCCTCATCACTTTCCCCTTCTCTCTACAGAGTCGCCAGGACTCCAGGATTGGAGGTCGGGAGGACGGCGAGGCCAAGGGATCAGAGGCTCGGAGTACACCGCCCATCGGCTGTCGGCTCTTAAGCTCGGGACTCAGGTTCGGTCGCCTGCACTGGGTTCGTCGGCCCCGTTCGTCGGCTCGGGGTGGGGTGTGCTCCGCCCATGCAAGGGACGCCTCGTGGGCCATGGGTACACAGCGGAGGGGAGTGGCGGGGACGCTGTTGACAGCAGCGGGTGGTACTCCCTTCGGGGACGACGCTCCGGCTCCCTCACCCGCACCCATCCTCGGTCCCATACTTAAGGGTGTTGCCCTCGTTCCCGCCGTGCACGATGCGCCCTGTGGTCTTCTTGCTTCTGAGTCGGCGGTCGTTGGGGAAGGGCGCCCCGGTGTCAACTCCCCCTCCGAGTTCTCTGACTTCCGAAGCCTGGCTGGATTCCTGATTGGCCTTTCCCACGGCGCAGCGGTCGAGGGGGCTCACCTGGTCCTCCGTGACCGGTGGGTACTTCCTGCGCCTACTCCATTCGTCTCCGTTTGCACCCACCGAAGCCGGGTGGTGAGTGCGAACTAGCCACTCGCATCTCATCACCGGATTCCCCTCGTGGGGAGGAGACGGATGGGGCCCGGCACGGCGGGGTAAGTACTTTTCCCTCTTCCCATCTCACTCTCTCTTTGCTATCAGAATTCGAGTGCTGACCACAAGCCATTCTCATTGATCTTCCTTCATACCTCGACCTCATCGACCACTCCAATCGAATCTCATCCATCTTCGCCCTCCGTCCTCAACGCCTCCGCCTCCGCCATCGACATCATCCCTCCCCTCTCACGTTCCCCGTTGCCACTCGTCGTCTTCGTTCCCTGCCCGAGTCCTCTCACCCTTCCCTACTCTCTTGCTCATCATCAACCGCGGTGCCAGCACCCGGACATCACTGCTCCAACCCACTTCCTGTGGATGGCTGATGTACATATCATTCGTAGCTCGACCTTGACTTTGCAAACATCATTTTTTTTCTACATCTTTCCCTGCACCTTTTCCCTTTCAGACTCTGGACTGATGGCAGAGGCGAAGCAATTGTTCCGTGATGCGAAGCGAAGGAAAGGCACAAGTTCGTGATGATACCAAGTGAGCTCGTGCTGCTTCTCTTTCCCTTTCAACGTGTCCCTCTCGCTATCTAGGAAGCAGCCTGAGTTGGCAACATGAGAATGTACGGCGAGGTCGCATTCCTCGCGCTCGTCTATTTGTCAAGGTCCGAACATAGGTCGGTGTGCTCCGAGTGTCCGACCCTATCTATTCGTACACCGGAACGGTGACGTCGACGACCAGAGGAGAGGAATGCGAAATCCACCCGTGTCCAAGAAGGACGACGTCGCTGGGGTTCGGAAAGGGAAGAAGAACCGGAGAGCGTTTCTTGACGAAGTAAAGAGAGAAGCATTCGCGTCCACCGAGAGAAGACGGCCGACGTAACGGGCTCGGTATTGCGAGCTTCTTCGGCTACTTCCTCGTCGAGCTCGGCACAGTCGAGGGAGTGAGATGATCTGCACGGGTTCGAAGGCTGGCCTGCATCGCCAGAAGCTGACGAAGGCCCACTCTCCCCTCCGATACCTTCAACTTGTACGATAGGTACATCGGTCGCTAGCTTCTGGTCCTCGACCTTCGCTTGCTCTGCCGGCTTCGGTGGCGCATAGTGGTCCAGGCGGGGTGCGTTCCGATCAAAGATCTGTGACGCCGGGTTCACTCGGGTCCGGGTTCTTCACTGCGCTCTCTCCAATCGGCTTGGATAGCCGGGAACGGGTAGAGCGCGATCGTAGGGGCGCCCGTTGACTGATATCGCCCAAACGGCCAAATTGTTCCCTTGCATTGGAACAGAAGCTGGGATCGAGCAAGCGGTGATAGAGGTCAGAAATCACTTCTCGTATAACTTGCAGCATATCCACTCACTTTCGAAAGGTGCATGTATGCCACCCAAATGGCCTTCTTGAGGAGTCAGGACCGTTAAGAGCAGCCAATAAGGTCCACGAGTCTGTGATGACTGATGAATGCAAAACACAAAGAAGCGTCAGCGCAACAAAAGAAACGGCGAAGAGGCTTACGAAGCCGTTCAAAACAGCTCACAATCTCGTTGGCTTGATCAGCGGTCAGTCTTGTATCGCTGTGAGGAAGCAGAGCGCTTGTTTGGAAGTGCTTGATATATGCTGCGCAGTGAAGCGCTCCGATGTCCTCTCTTCGAGTTGAACGAGTCGACTAGCTTTATTGCTGACTGGAGGGTCGCAGGATCGTTGGGAGTGCGTCGTGTAAGCTGGTGTGAGTGCGAGGCGGGAAGAAAGAATATGATGTTGAAGTTGGAAGGCCGGACTCGACGTCTCGACAGAGTTGCCATATAGCGGGAAGAGCATGCTGTGGGATTGGGAACGGAGCGGTATGACTGTGTAGCGAAGGGGAAATGAAGGGTTGAAGAAAGGGACAAGGATTGGGAAGGGACGGGGAGGAAAGGGAGAATTAGAAGAATAAGGGGGAAGAAAATATCAGTTGAGCTCTGAGCTGCACACGGCGATAAGTCAGTGATGATGAGAAGCGCAATACCTCGGTCTGCGATACCATCAGGCGAGCTGGATGAGCCCACCGCTGCTATGCTCATTTCGAACAACGGGACCGTGGGAGTAACGCCCGGGGCTTCTTTCTGCGAAGGAATGGGAAACTGGTTAGCATCATCTTCGTCCTTTAGTTCGAGGAGAGAAGCATTAAAAAGAATCGTCGATGGGGAAAATGGTAGAAGGAGCGGGAGCCCAGCGAGGACAAAGACGACGTAGGATGCTGATAGGCTGATAGCCGCGATTGACTGTCTCCATGTCGTCTGTCGAGCTCAGCAGGGTCAAGGGAACTTGGAAGGGGTTGGGGGATGTTCGGCGTTTGGACCGCGTACCAAAGCCCGCCGGCGTTTGAAGAGAGTGATTTTCGCTTTGTCTCGCCTCCGCTTGATCTGCGGATGCTTCGCTTCCCACTGCTTTGGCTGGATGAGCTGAGGTTTCTTCCTGTCTGTCTCTCGATCTTGCTGGCATCAAGAAGGTGGATCTCTCTCTCTCTCTCCCTCTCCCTCTCTCTCACTGGCAGCAGCGCACTCCTCACCTTCCGCAAAAGATCTTCAGTGGTGAGTGAAAAGCTGTGGAATGTGGATGTGGACTTCCACGCACTGACCCCCCCTTGCATCCCTCAACCATCTCTGCAGCACTTCCTCCCAGCATCGCCTCCAGCAGGCTAATTGATAGAGAGAAGAGCTCAGGGGTTTCTCCATCCATCCATCGCATTCGCATTGCTCAGTATCGTAATTGTCTCCGCTTCTTCTCTGGTGAGTCTCTCGAATGAATGCAGCAGCGCAGGCGGTGAGCTCGCTGACATCATCTCCTCTTGCTCTCCCTCTCACAGAGCCGCGATCCGATTCGATAGATGGGACCCTGAAGCATCTCGCCATACAACATGATGAACACACAGCCACCCTTCAATGCTGCCTTGGGCCGCTTCACCAGAGACAGCACCAGCAGCAACAGCAGCAAGGACAGCGAACATCATCTCCCTCCATCAGCCATCACAGACATCACAACTCCACGAGTCCTCGGATCTCCAGCTATTATGGATCATCCTCACTTCTCATCCGACGCGTTCTCACCTTCGGAACCCCCCTCCAGCGTGGCGCTCCCGACCCCTACACAGCAGCATCCACAGCCATCCTTCGAACGCAAAACGCTCACCCTCCTCAGCGGGAACCGGATCACAAGTTCAACCACCAGCAACGCCAGCACAAGCGTAACATCTCCTTCCACTTCTTCTCTCGCCACTTTCTCAAATCCAAGGGCAACTCTGTCTGGAAGTAGTAGCACCATCACCAGTGCACAGAGCAGAGGCACCGGTGCCAGCGCTGCAACTCACAAAACAACAGCCAGCACCCTCTCCACCACCCGAGGTCTCAACATCGCCCGCTCCTCAGAGCATGACCCACAGGCAGGGCCATACTCTCACTCCCTCTCCTTCACTCCAGCCAGCGTGTCGCCCCGCTATCACCACGGCTCAGCTGGATCATTGGCCATCAACCATGCTGACAGGGGCGGACTGGGCTATGGCGTTAGCTCGGTGTCGAGGTCCATTCCGATCTCCAGCAACGCAGCCACTCGAGCTGATACAGCCAGCGACCGATACTTCATCACCGTCTTACCTCCGCCAGAGTGAGTTACTGCTGTGGATGCGTGAGCAAGTATAGCATCATAACATCCCGGATTCTGAACTTCATCCTCTTTGACCCTTCACAGCTTCCCATCTGATTCGGTCGCTGCCAAGCGCGGCACCCTCGTTCCACTCTACCCCTCCCTCTCCGGCCAGCTCTACGCCATCGCACGCGAACTCTCCCTCCCTTCCATCGGCGGTATCGCCCTCTACCTGCTCGACGATGGCGAAGGCAACCCAGGTCCTCGAGTCGGAGATCGCAGCTGGAACGGCCTTTGGAAACGTCACTTCGAAGAAGAAGAGGCCGAACAGATGGCTCTCCAGGCTCATCGGGATGCGCAAGCTGACGACGCGCGCAGGATGGCTGCTCGGTCCGACGCGTCGTGGTCATCGCGTATCAAGAAGAGACCAGGTGCACCGACCGCTGATCTCAGCATCACGGGGACTGGGCCTCGTAGTGTGGAGGCGAACAGTACTGAGCCCAACACGAGCGTCAGTACGAGCACCAGTCCTACTCACCGATCCAACTCTGCTGAAGAAGAGGAGGAACATCTCGCCGATGTTCCTGCCGACGCTACAACGATGTACGCCGATGCAGACGAGCCGGGCGTCTCATCTGGTCTGTCCGCCAGTGGAGCCGAATTCGACGGGGCTGGAACGTCCTCGTATGATACCATTGGTTCTCGAGCTTCCAACAATCCCGGATTGCGTCGACAGCGCGCGAGCATCTCGACCCGTCGGAACGTCAATGGTGCCGGTGGCTTCAAGTCGGAGAGCAGCAGTGCGAGCGCATTCAGTCAAGACGGACGCATGACCATGGCCCAGGGTGCCGCTCGGGCACCTAGACAGTCTCTTTACCGAAGTGGCAACGCGCCTCGACCTCATCATCACCACCATGCAGGCTCGGAGCAGTTCTCACCTGGCTCGAATGGGCTGCCGATTGAGTTGAGCTCGCGACACAGTTCTCTCTCCTTCAATCAGGCTTTGCAGGGAGGTTCGACAGACATGCCCATCACGGGCACACCGTCGCCTCACTCACCCCGCGCGTCGCTCTACCACGCTCAATCCCAGGCTCGACTCTATCACTCCATGTCGGGCTCCATCCAAGGTCTGGTACCACCCTCGATGTCGATGTCGGCTGTAGGCAGCGGTCTGCGTCTGCCCATTGTGGCCAGGTTCGAGTGGACTGTGGAGCGCAGTCGGCCGGCGGCTGCTTGGTGGGATGTCTGGTGCGAGCGGGAGCGAGCGAGAATCAGCCAGAATGTCAGCGGTGGCGCGGGTGTTGGGTCCGGTCGGTGGAGTTCTGCTGCTCATGCGTCGCAGATGTATGGTCAGAATCCGATGTCTGTTTCACGTGAGGCTGGACTGAGGAATGAGAGGGAGCGGATGCAGGTTGGTGATGCGCCTGTTGCGTATCCTGATCCTGTTCCTGGTCTTGCGGCGGATGAGCCTTCGACTGTTCCGATTGGACGTGGGCTGCAGACGGGACTGGTTCCTGCGTCTGCTGCTCCTCTCTCCGTCCCCTTCCTCGGGAACAACGCCAACGTAGCCGCGCCCCAGACGCCGGGCGTCGTTCTATCTAGACGCGGCACGCAACCTGACTTAGGACTAGGAGATGGCAACGACCTTACTCCGCACGAGACGTCCTCGAACTTGGGTATGTTGCAGCATGCTCCTCACTCGGCTCCTCCGCCCAACACGGCCATCGGAGGGTTGGCCGTAGCTGCTGCCAGTCTGGCTGCGGCTGCAGGAGCGGGCGAGGCCTTGAACCGAGCTGTTCATCTTCCTGAAGGTGCGGACAAGGCTCGGTCTGAGGAGCCGGAAACTCCTCCTCGTTCGCAGTCTCGTCAAGAAGAGGAGGAGGAGGTGGCCGAGAGGGATATGCCGAGTTCGGCGACGGCGACTGTTGTTCCTTCCGCTTCTCGATTGTCGGGAACTAGGAGTTTCCAGCAGCAGGCGTTCGTGTTCCCGCCTACGCCTCCTTCGCACGTGGCTGTTGAGCAGAAGTCAGCTGCGGACGAGGTTGAGGATGAGGATGTGCACTCGCGGGATGTGGAGCAAGCGGCCGTACAGCCCCCGGTGGAGTCTCGGGACGTTGATGCCGGTGCGGTAGACATCCAGGAGCGGTCGGTTTTGGAAGATGCGCAGCACCCTGCTGAGCTGTCTGGAAATACTGTGATGCCTTCTGCTGAGTCTGCGGCTGAGGAACCGGTGCACTCGGAGTCGCTCGTTGAAGAGGAGACTCGGGGCGATGTTGCTGAACGCGCTCCTGAGGGGCCGGTTCATCCCTTGGAGCTAGGACCCAAAGACGAACTTCCGACTGCGTACGCTGTGCGTGCCGTCGAAGAGGAGCCGGTGCACTCGAACATCGCACCTGACACTCACGAGTCTCAGGTTGTGACCGTCGACCCGCTGGAATTCCAGAGCATGGATCCTACTACTTACGATACCGATAACCTGGTCTCCTCTGTCCACCAAGAGCATGGTCCTGGTCAGGAGCACGGCACAGTTCCTGAGGCAGATCATGTGCAGACTCAGAGCCACTTTGCTACGGCGGAGGAAGACTTCCGTCCTCAGGCACACGAAGCGAATGTGGAGCGCATGGTCGAGGATGTCTCGGTTGAAGGGATGGAAGATCCTGTGGAGCATCTGAATGAACCGTCGTCAAACTTCCAACAGCCGCCTGCTTCTGTGTTTGGAACATTCTCGCCTCAGTACAGCCTCGCCAGCGATTCACAAGGCCAGCGCGTCTCGATCTCAGAGCCGGAGTTCGAGGCTCAGATGGCTCAGGACGTACACGCCTCCCCATTCGCGTATCCTATCCCCGCTCTGGACACACAGCCATCGTCTCGCAACCTCTCGATCAGCTCGGAGACCCGACCGCAGTCAAGCAGCAGTGGCTCCTCCGATCGAGAGCTTGTGCTCAAACAGCGACAACAGGCTCGTGAGGCTGTTCGGTTGCAATTACAACTTGAGCACGAGAAGGCGCAGTCGCTCTCGATCCAGAATGGCGGTGCGTCTATGCAGCATGGCGACATCATGGCCGAGACGGTGACGACGCCCGTGGCGGAGGAGAACAAGGAGGATCTGCACATGCAAGATGGCGGGAAACGCGCGTCGGGCGAGGCTGTGGATCGACACGTTGATAATGTCGAAGCTGCCTTCCGGGAGATGCAGGCTCAACCAGAAGCGGACCAGCTGTCATCGATGCCGCTCGTTGCGGCCGCTCATGACGTGCTGGGTCCACCACCGGTCAGCGCGACGGCTCAGGACGCGTTCCATCAGACGTTGATCCCGGGCGGTGCTGTGGCGAGCGTGAATGCTAGTGCTGCGGATGATGTGGAGATCTTGGCGGTACAGCCGGTTGCGCCGACGCATTCGTTTGAGGTGGGCGATGTGGTTCCCTTCCGGGATATCGAGGTGCACGCGGAAGAACCGGATGTTGAGGTCCATTCGAGGGGCGCTGTTGCTGAGCAGCCTATCGTGTCAGAGCTGGCTTATGTTCAGAATGCGCCTGCTACTGTCGAGATCATGCCTTACGACTCACAAGGGCAGCATGCGGTTCCAGAGTATGCTCCCCAACAATTCGGAGGCCACTCTGGCGCTGAGATTGTTGCGGGAACAGCCGATCACACTTTCGAGCCATCCCACAGTGCGGACCTGACACCTCGGACGGAAGTGAAGCAGCACATCGCTATGAGTGGTTGGACGATCGAGCCGGTTCAAAACGGTTTGCCACCGCCACCTCCTCCTCCGAGGGATGTGAGCACGGGCGGCGAAGAAGTGGACTTCCCTTCTGGCCGGTTCTCGGGTTCCAGTCAGCGACCACGTCGCGAACCTCCGCCACCGGGTCCTCCTCCGCGCCGTGCGCTTCCTCAAGCCAGTGCCCGCTTCGTCGCTCCAACTGTGCATTCACCACAGATGGTCAACTCACCCTTGCACGGATCTGAGAGCCTTCCCGACCGTACTTCAGTTCCTGCACTGCCGCGAACGTCCATCCCTCGTGACATCTCCTCGGAGGACTTCTTCGCCGTGTCTGATCAGACGCCGAACGATATTCTTCCGGCTCAATTCGTGGACTCGTCTGATTCTGCATTGAACGTAGCGGAAGATGACGAGGAGCGTTTGGAGCGGAAGCGAGAGGAGACGCTCGCTGCGTTGGAAGGCGGCGAGTCGCCTTCCTTGTCCGGCGAGGAGCAATCCCGCGGGAGGCTGTAGAGGAGACGCCGACATTGTTGATGCAGCATGTCATGGGCTTGGTCTCCACGACTGAAGCGCCCGAGCAAGGCACGGGCCAGGTCGTGGAGGACTCAGACGATGCTGTGTCTGAGGAAGAAGAGGCGTTAGAGGCTGCGCGGAAGGAACAGCGTCGCGAGGCTGCGGCTTTGAATGCGTCGGAGCCTTTGACGATGCCTGTCTTTGAGCCTGAGTCGACGTCGGCGGGTCCAGCTGCTGAGAGCGTCGAAGTCGATTCGGTTGTCCCGCCTGTCGCCGATGAAGTGGGAGTTGACAGCCCTGCTTTGCCCGTGGCTGGCGAACGTTCTCTGCCGGAAACTCCACTCGCAGTGGACCGCGTCAGTGCGTTGGTCGGTAGGCCGACGTCTATCCAGTCATTCCAGTCTAGAGAGAGTGACTCGACCCTGCGGGCAGGCAGCCAGCCTGGTACGCCTATGATCATTGAGGAGACTACGATCGATGGCTCGCCCACGCCTCGGGCGTTCGAATTTGGGGCTCGAGCTGTTCCGCCGCCGCCTGTTCCGCCGAGGTCTCCTTCTGCACCGGAGCAGGAAGTCGAGGAAGCTCAGGTTCCTGATATGCAGCGTGATCTTCCTCCCGTCCCACCACAAGTTGGTCCTCCGCCGATCCCTCCGAGACCGGCAGATGACGTTCTCGCTCAGCTCAGCTTAGTCCCTCAACGGACTGTGCCGCCCCCTCCGCCTCAGACTGATCGTCAGTCGCGTCCATACCTCCGATACGACGATGATGCTATCCTAGAAGCCGAAGATTCAGACTCGGACTCTTCTGGCGCGAACACCCCCATCCGAGAGGATCCGGACGAAGACGAAGATATTGCTAATGCTCGACGAGCCGCTGCTATTGAAGCTCGACTAGCTTCGCGGAATCAGGATCGGATGTGGGCTTCTAGGCCGACAAGGAAGCTGTTTGGCTTTGGGTTTGGGAGGAGGAAGTTGCCTTTCTTCGGCGGTGGGGATGAGGGGCGGGCTGTGCCTGCTGGACAAGAGGAGGAGGACGATGATGAGACGAGTAGTGACGAAGAAGGCGAGGAGGTGCAGGAGGAGGAGGAGCAGACTGGACAAGAGTTTGACAGTGTCGCGGTGAAGGACGTTCCCGCTGGCAAAGATGATGCGGGAACCCCGCCTGCCGGGATGGTCGCCGCAGCGGGAGGCATTCCTCACCCAGAGGCTCACACCAGACTTGTTGCTCATGATAAGCTCGAGCCTGAATCTGTTCAGAACGAGGTTCCGCGCGATCCTGCTGTTGCTGAGAAGACGGTCGATGATTCGGCAACGATGGCGCCTCCGACTCACGAAGCGACTTCCGACTTGCCCAGTGTCGAGTCTGCACCGGAACAAGATGCCATGTTTCGTCCTGCCGAAGAAGTCGCGACTGTAGAGGAACCGACAGCACGAAGCGCTGAAAGTGCAACACCGGTCCACCCTATCACTGCGCCACCTCCGCCCCCAACGCGCGCCCCGCCACCTCCGCCGCCCAAAGCGCAGATTCCTGAAGTTCCGACAGCCGATGAAGACGTGATTGCCCCAGAAGCCACCCCCAGGGCTGCACCTATCCATGTCAGCGAAGCAGAGATCCAGGAGAAGAGCTTTGAGGAGGAGGAAGACGATGGCAGGCTTCTAGATGAGGAGGAGGAAGAGTCAAGCGATGCGGAAGAGCCTCAGAGTCTTGTTGACGAGGAGGACTTGGCTAGGCGCGACGCTGCTATCCTGTCCCGACTGGAGGCCCGCAATAGGGAGCGCGGGTGGATGTTCCGCCCCAGTCGGCTGTTCAACTTTGGCGGCCTCGGTCGTAAGCGATCTGCCCCTGACGCTCGACAGGGTGTCAATCGAGGGCAGGACGAAGAGGACTCTTCTTCCAGCGAAGACGATGACCCGCAGGAGGAGGATGAGGAGAAGAAGGAGGAGGAGGAGGAGGAGGGTGACGTTAAGCATGCAGAACAGGAAGTGGAGGAAGCGGATAAGTCCCCCATCGTGGAACCCCCTGTTGCTCGCCAGGACACGGTTGTCACTTTCGCAGAGCCGGATCACCCGGACGAGCTTCGTGATCGCAGGCCGAGCGAGATTTCCGAATTTGCTGAATCCGAGTACAGCGAAGCGCAAGCTGGGACCGAAGAGTCGTTGAACCAAGACGAAACCCTCGCATCCGATCAGTCGCATCGGATCATACCTGAAGCATCGAAGCAAGAGGACGAGCACGAGCACGAAAGGGACCACAGCGTACCGGAGTCAGCGAATCACTTCGACGATGACTTCGTTTCTCACGGTCGGAGACTTAGAGCGTCTCAAGTACCTCAGGATGCCTTTTTGGACGATGAGCATGACGACACCACCTTCGTCTACTCCAATTCTCGCGTATCTGCTCAGCATGAAGATTCGCAGGAGGACGAGGAGGAGGACGAGGATCACGACCTCAATGCGGGTGGCGATACGGTCAACATGGAGAATGCATTCGACGAGTTGCGATTACCTGGTGGATATGTTCCCCTTGACGACTTCATGGACGGGGGAGATCACCAAGAGTACCACGATGATCATCCCATTGCTGGTGATGACCGTCGTCCCTTCTCGCTCATCGAGGGAAGGGAAGGCGATCAAGGCAGTGCGCTCAGCAGCAGTCATGACGATGCCTTCAGTCTGGAAATGGAGGATGCGGCTCGTGCTACCAGGGCGTCAACGTTATCGCTATCTCCCCGGATGCGCTCACGGCCGATCTCAGGAGTGGAGAGGGAGAGTCTGTTCGATGACGACGATGGAAGTGGGCAGATTTACCTGGAGGTGCCGTCGGAGTCAGACCATGCCTGGACGCCGGGTGGGACTTCTGTGAACACACCATTCGAGTTTGATGAGTACTCGACGCCGGCGGGCGAGATGGATGGGGAGGACATCTTTGGTGATCATGCTGATGTGCATGTTCATCACGACGGTGAAGGTGGGGAAAGGATGGGAGGGCAGGATGAGCAGACTCCGCAGTTGGGGAACGATTACTTTCCAGCTACCACGGCAGGGCCAGCGGCGCCTGCTCCTGGGCTTCACGGAGCTCCTGTTCTACAAGACAACTTCTACCAGAACCACAGTCAACAGAGCAGTATGAGCCAAGGTCGAGAGCACGGCCTCTTGATGAATGCGGAGGAGCATGGAGGCGATGAGCCGCACTGGAATCAGCCACTCCACCAGAGCCAGGCTTCCGTTTCGAGTGCTGGTCATTTCGGATCGGCCAGGAGCCACGGGACCCCATCGGATGATGTGGGTGGGTTCACCTCCTTCGACAGCTCGTCGCACTGAACGTCGACATGGTTCATTGATCATCGTGCATGCCCGACCCCGACCCCCAGATTTCCCTGTCCCCTCGTTCCGTGTCTTTACATCTTGCTTGTTTCTCGATACGCCTGTGTAGCAGTAATCTCTCTCTCCGAATTCCTTTTCTCCTCCACCAAGCGCTCCCTCTCAATCCTACACCTCCATCACGGCATCGGTTCAAAGCAGCCTATCATCATCCCACAGCCCTTCAACCGGTTAGTCTGGTTACTTACAATCACCGGCGAGGCTTTGGTCCGAATCGCGATGCTGTTGAGGTGGTGATGGCTCCCACGCCTTCGACCGACTGACCCTCGCATTAAGTCCGCGCAAACGACCTCAGCTCGGACGTAACGACCACGATGCTGACCGATGACCTGATGACCTCGCATCCCATCCTTCCCAGCTTGCCTGCTTGTGCAAGGAGCAGTCTGCGCATGTATAAGAGGCTGGATCAAGAGGGCTAGAACCAAGATCGCTAACTTTCCGTCCCCATAAGTGCTGAACGCCCTCTCATCATCTCTTCTCAGCGTACAGATTAAAATGCCTCTTCACCGTATCTTCCACCCCACCTCCGTCTTACAGGACCCAGGGGAGAAGAAACAGCTCGCCAAGGCCATTACGGATGTGTACTCCGGTCCAAGCTCGAGCGTCAAACTGCCCGCTTTCTATGTCGTAGTCGTCTTCCATCCTCTGGAGCCGGGAGTGGACTTCTTCGTCGGTGGTGAGGGCGAGCGTGCGGCCGACTTTATTCGGATCGCCATCGACCACATTGCAGTTCCGCTTCCGCCGAAGGATCAGCTGGCGGAGGGAAGGGTGAGTGGATCCTTTACAAAGCTCTTGGCCATATTTATGACTGAACATATGCTGACGGATGCTGATTGTCCTTCTCCCTGGATCGCAGTTCGACGGCTTCATGGACAAATACGAGGCGGCCATCAAGCCCTTCATTGGAGACAAGGGGTTGCATCATGAAGTGAGAAGCTTCTCTGACTTTGAAGGGAGATGTTCGATGGTTCTGACCGCTATGCCTCCTCCTCCCTCATCAGATTACCATCGCAGACTCGCCACGAGGTAAGCACTCCTATGTGCTATGCACTTGCACGGGAGCGACTCTGCTTCCACATCTGCTTGCGTGTGTGCTGACAGATCACATATCCCGTACTTCAATCCTACTTTTGCAGAGACCTGGCGGATCGACAACATCGTCCCGCCCCGAATCAAGAGTGCGGCTCACAAGCGTTGGTACGAGGAGAACAAGGCTACGCCTTACACAGAGGAGGACAATAAGGGCATCGACACACCTTGGTGAAGGCAGACGACAAGGAGTTCGACATGATGCATGACTGTACATACCTAACGTCTCCCGAAAGCAAAGCGACGTGAAAGCGATCTATTGTCTTCTCACGGCATCCCCTCATGTCACGAGTACTTTGAGCGTTGTGAGACCCGAAAGAGAGCACGGACCTCGTCAGAGGTATGGAGGCGGCAGCAGCGCTCTGTAGGCTGTAAGGAGGGCACGAGCGTCTGCGGTGCGGCGCAAGGCGCAAAGGCTCGAGCGCGCATCTGAAAGTCATCTGAAGAACCTCGAGGCGGTTCACCATCATTTGATCGAAATGAATCACGCTCATGCACGCATGCACCGGTGAGATGTACGAGGACGGCACCAAAAGCATGACATTTTGGAGACAGAAAGCTTACGAACGCAGCGACTGATCGTCGTACAGAAGCCACCTCATCAGTCCGCTCACTCAGCATCCCTTCCTCCCTTCCAATCGTCAGTCGTGCACGCATATTGATCGTCGGTTCGATATGGACGAGGGAGGGGCGCGGTGTCTCGGATAGTCGGGTCCCATAGCCCACTTCCCAGATCCCAAACCCCAGGGAGCGCGAATGAGGTGAGACGCGCTGAGATGAAATCTGGGACAAACAAACCTAATCAAAGAATGAGGTGGACCGACGAGTGGCATGCTGCTGCTGTCCAGGATCGATGTGCATGCTCTCTTCATGCTTCATGCTTCATGCTTCATGCTTCATGCTTCATGCGGTTCTGATTTCTGGAAGCAGCAGACCAGTCGGGGTGTCGTTCCTTTCACTGCCTCTTGCCCCGCACTTCTGGTTGGGGAGATGGGACTGCCGCTGCTGGGCGGGGTAGGCCTTCTGTTCCAATTGAGGACTCGAAACTTTTGTTGCCTTCTCGCTTCATTCCTGCTCTGACCTTGATGGACACCCAAGGTCGCCGTCGCCTTGCCCACTGACGTCCACTACTACACCACGACTACTGTGCAGGCCTTGACTGCAGTACGTAGCGAGTTTCAACGTCCAGACAGGTCCGTCACCTGGAAGCCGATACCTTTATTTGGTCGACAGCAGCTCGGACCGCGCAGCCCAAGGTACAATTCTCGGCAAAGGCCTCAAGGCGAGCGCACGCAGTCCTCAAGCTCAGGCCTTCTCACTTGCAGAGGTAGCAGTCGCCCCTCTTCCCTGAGATTTGCTGCCGGTGCGTGCCCCAACCAAAAGGCTCTCGGCCAACTCTGCCATTTCCTCACTCTCATCTTTTTCCTCACCACAGAATATACGCTGGTCCGTCTGCAAGTTGCGACCTACCCGCAGCGATCAGGTCATCAAGGCGAAGCTGTTGCTGCTCAGCGCTCAGCTTGTCTCCATTCCCACCATCCTGCTCTTCCTCTTCTGGTGAGGTTGGGTTCTTCTCAAAAACCGTTGGACTACGACTCCCAGAGCGAAGCATGCTCCCGCCTTCCCGCCACTACTACTGAGTTCCAGCGGTCAAATCATCTTCGTTTCCCGCCACCGCTCATCGCTCATCGCACATTATTCAGAATCGGTTTGGATCAGCTCGCAGGCTTCTCTCGTCCCTTACGACTCGACAGGCTCGTCCCGTCCCGCCCACATACAACGCGCGACGGGAAAATAGCACCTGCCGCTAGTGCTACCCAACTCAGCTTCACCTTCGGTACGCCAGAACCATCTTCACCTCTTTCGGCGCTTCGGTTTCATCGACGGTCTCGGTTCCAAGAAGATCGTTCTCGCTCTTTCCCTCTTTCTCTGCCCCATCACTTCCCACAGAACACGACTTTCGCCTTTCGCCTTCGGTGACCATACCTCGTAACAGCATTCGTTGCGTCTCGGCTGCCTTTAGTGGAACAGCGCACGTACAGACACGTTTAGCCCCAAAGGATTTACTCCAACGCTGTACTGCGTGTGACGTATCCAGGCACTGAGACTTTGGTACGTTCATTCTTGCCGCCCCTTCCACTCCATTTTCCTTGGACACGTTCTCTGAGCTCAATTATTGCTCTACGACTTCCATCTCTAGCCATCATCCTCCTCGGTCTCTGTAGCTCCACGAGTGACAAGGAATCTCGCTGCGCAACATTTTCCTTCCATTCCGACAGGTCGATCAGCTTTCCCCTCATCTCACCACAGCGGGACCGGGGCGGTACGGCGATGCAGCGCCGTGATTCGATGTTGATACACACCGCCTTGCGCCCGAGACCTAGGTTTCCCCTCAAGCCAGCCAGTTCGCTCGCCAAGGTCGAATACAGCTCGGTTCTTGCCCGCATTCACCACACCTTGCTGCCGCTCATCGTCTACGCCCACGTACCTGTCACCATCTTCCTCGACTACAATGCGGTGTTCATTCTTGTCCAGATAGCATCAAACCCAGAGACATCAAGTGATGGTGTTGGAGCGGTCAGCGCTACAGGTGCTGTCTGGTGGTTCGCCCTCAGCATATATGCGCTTGCGGATGTCGCTTGGCTCGTAGGCGTAGTCATTGTGTACGAGGGCCTGCTACAATTTGGGAGGAGATGGAGCGTTCGTAAGTACTACATTCCTTCTCCTGAATGCAAGTCTTGTGGCATACTGATCGCCATTCTCTCTCTCGCTGCCACACTATCATGCAGGTCAACCAACAATTCTGCCAATATACACGTCTCCGGCCGCTTTCAACCTTGCCGCTTTCCAATCGTTCGCTCTGTATTCTTTTCTCTACCGCGTCCGGCTCAGCGCATCGCCTTCTCAATTCTTCACAGAAACACTATGGTTCTTCTCTCAAAGTGAGTACCTCAGCGCAAGCCTCATTCTTTCTCGGGAGCGAACTGACTCGTCTCTGCCCGCTACGTCTACAGACTGGCCCACTATTGTTACCCTTCTCCCAGAGCCATCATCTGCACGGCCATTCTTCTCATCTATCACCCGGACAATTCCTCATTCTCAACCCCAGCAGGGTCCGGGATCAAGTCTACTTCCAAGCGGATTCCCAGCTTCTCACAAAATACGCTTTCATTGTGCTTCTCATCAACGTAGCATGGGCATCATGGCGCATTCTTCTATTCGCTCTAAGCGCCATTCTATTATGGATTAAGACCGGTCTGTCCAGTGTCTTCCGAAGGGAATACATCAACTCACAAGCCGCCGGCGAGTCGGCTTTGGCGCTCCGATCGCGATCGCGCTCACGCCAGAGCGAACCGACTCTGGTCGCTGCGGATTCGTCGGGCCCACAAAATGCGGACGATCTCCAATATACGCCTGCTCCGCCAGCATCTCGCACTTTAGGCGACCGCTCTACCCAGGCCGGCACACCGCTTCGGCCCAGTGGTGAGGGCCGCAACCTGGAGACTCGGGCGTCCTCTTATGCTCACTACCCCGAGGACTTTTCGAGCTTTGTTGATTGGCCGTTACATGGCTGGAGAGCACATGCGGAGGAGAGAATATGGAATGTGCTCGAGAATGCCTTGAGTGCGCAGAGCGAGGGTTCGTCGCAGGGTCACGGTGAAGTGGCCAACTCAGCGGAGGCACAGCCACTATCGCCTCCTCGGGGTCGCCAAAGCAAAGAGAGCAAGGATGTGGAGTGGGTGACTACCGAGGCGGGAGAGCCCTCGGCGTACTCGCAGAGCAGGGCAACAAATCGACATGATTCGGACGCCTCGGCTGGGTCTCAGTTTGGCCTTGGAGTGATGGATATCAGACGAGGTCTGAGTTCACCCACTCGTCCCTTCTCCCGGACGACGGGCAAGGAGATGACGGAGCGGACGACATCGCCCTCATCACAGATGTCTCAACAGCCTATTCTTCGAAGTCGACCGGTATCGGCGATGGGCATCCTAGGTGCGGCTGCATTGGATGCTGAAGGTCGGACGGACAAGAGCCCGAAGGTGTCTCCGAGTGGGAACGGGGGCGGTGTGGGCACCTTTGGTCGATCGAGACATACCTCTCTGACCTTTGCTGGTGACTTTGCGGTGCCATTGGAGGAGATGCCCGGTTATCGAGATCGAGCTTTATTGGGCGTGCCCGGCGCATCGAGGTCAGAGACGGCTTTCGACTCACCACCGCTTGTACAACGGCCGTCACCTGCACTTGAGCCGGCGTTCCACGATAACAGTATGGGCGCCCTCTCGCGGCATGTGAGCATGATGGGAAGTACTCATGGTCTGTCCACCGGCGAGTCTTCAAGAAGCGCTGCTTCTGCCTCTGCCTCTGGTCCTGGCCCTGACTTGGCAACAGCCTCACTTGGTCGGACAACCGGACGACTCCTTCATCCTCGATCTGCGAGCTCACTACGGCATAACGGCCCAACTTCAGCTGCGGCCGCATTTGTTGATGCCGAGTCTGAAGACCGCCCGGCATCGCCGTCCGAAAGTTTCGGTTCCCACTCGACCATCATGTCCGAAGATTCGGAAGAACGGAGAATTTGGGCCTCCTTCCCCGAACAGTCTCGGAGGCACCCTCCTGGCTTAATTGCCCTGAAGATGGAGCAGAGGGAGATCGAAGCTGCGGAAGCGGCCATTGCGGCGGAGGCTTCTCGACAACGGTTGGCTGCGGCGACGGGCGGGCAGCTCGGAGGAGGAGGAGGTAGTCCGCCGAGGGAGGATGGGGATCGGACACCGAGGGAAAACGCATCTGTCGACACCCTTTCTGCGTCGCCTGTTTACATGAGCATGACTGCGGGTTCGTCTCGGGATCGGGAGCGAGAGCTGGGGATGGATGCGGGTTCGCTGAGCCAGGGGACTACCGTTGCCGGTGTCAGTGGCGACCGATCCATGGGAGTGAGCGGTCTGGACACTCTCATGTCCATCAGTCCTGCCGATCGGGGTCTAATACCGATCAAGGAGGAGAGTTGGACCTCGGGCAGCATCGACTCACGCCAAAACTCGCTCACTCACTCGCACTCGAACTCGCTGTCGCAGAGTAGTATTGGCGGGCATTCCTCGGCGCCGGCTCAGAGCTTGCAAGGACATTCGGAACGGATGGCTTCGGGCGACAGCGAGGATTTCCCGGATTCGGTTCTTGCTGCTGTCGCGGAGGAAGGGGTCCCAGATCGGAGACATACCGACTGAGAGCTTGGACCCCGCCACCCTTTCCCCTTTTTTCCCTGCGCCTCGACCCACGACATCACGACCGTCCAAGCCTGTCACTGCTTCCCCCGGCCCAATATCTTTTCACATCGCTCGTTTTCATCTCAGCTCTCACCAACCCCTCTTAGACTGCAAATCGTGCAAACGCTTGCCGGGCACTGCCTTCCCCAGGACACGTCCCGTCCGTCACGATTTTGTTCCCACATTATTTGTTTCCCTCTCCCAGACACGGTAACTTCTCCCAGACACACAGCTCGCTCGCCAACTTCTTCTCACGTTGCCTCTCAACGCATCACCCAATACCAGCATACTACACTCATTTCTTGGTTCCAGTTCAGATGCGCCAGAGAGAAAGTCGGGCTCGTCCAGTAGGAATTCAGGCAGTTATGGTAGCTCTTTTCGATGATTCTATGCGCCCTTGGGGTAAGCTGAACTTTGGGAAGCGTTAGACGGAGAAAGGACAAGGTGGGCACCGACATAATTTCATGATGGGAGAAGAAAGGGAAGGAACTGACTTGGAAGAGAGAAGCTGGGGGGAAAAGACACGTAGAATTCGCAAGAGGGTGTAGGGGGCGTTAAAGAGAGATGAGCGCTTTGATAGGTTGTTGCCGTTCCAGAGAGCAAGGGTTCGCGAACAAGAAAAAGAAAGCAACAGAAAGACTACGCGTAGAGTAGTAGGGGCCCGCTCGATCTTCCACCCCCTCCCCCATCCTCCTGGATTTCCCATCCTTCTCCTTCTCCGACCTGCTTGCTTCTCCTTCTCTATCTCCTTCCTCCATACATCCTGCAAAAGGCGGGTTTTCCCGTCGCCGAGGCTGTTCTGATATGGTTGTTGTTGTTGTTTTTGTCGTTTCCGCTTGGCCTTCAATCTCTTCGATGGAAGAACGAATGTTTCCGTTTCGTCTCGTCCGCCATGATCTTCGCATGCGTATGATCCGGCGCCTCCCCGGGCGCAATGTGCGCACACGTCCGAATCGACTTGAGCCACTCATCACCTTCATCATCGTCATCTTCAAACTCGGCTTGGAGGAAGCCACCACCCGGCATGTGGGACGCGTTCCGAGAATGAATCGAGTGCGCCACGTTCTTCGCTTGTTGCAGACGGGCTTCGCTTGGACTTGATGATCGGTCCGAGCCTGATTTCCCACCACCGATGCTACTACCAACACCTCCTGCTCCTCCTCCCCCACCAGTCCCCGCCCGCCGCCCTTCCCCTGGACTAGATACCGAGTTGGCATCAGCCATATCGTCGGTACTGTTCGACCGACTCATCACAGGCGTGCGAGTGAGAGGCGAGTCGATATCACTATACCGTCTTCCCCGCAGGAGGTCGCCAAAGGTACACCGCATACTAGGCTCGACGGCCATCATCCGACTGAGCGCAGACCGCGTCTCACGGGGCAAAAGTCGGAAAATACTGTCCGCTGCGCCAGAGGTGAACGTCGTCTGACCTTCGCTGTGGACCGATGCTGCCCTCTCAGATTGTTGTTGTTGTTGTGATTGTTGCATAGATGGCAGACGAGATGACCCAACTTCGGAGACGGGACTCATATGAACGGGACTCTGGGTAATCGTAGCCCCGCTCATGTTCGACGCGGGATCATGCTGCGTAGCCGACCCGCCCGAGCCGGACCCACTCCGAAGACTGTCGGTGCTCAGCGTCCTCAGCCGAGAGGCAGGGCGCGAAACCTCGGGAGACGTATCAGCCGAGGCTGTTGTCGTCGATTTCCGAGCAGAGAGTGAGTTGGATGCAGCTTGCAAGACACGCGACTGTGCATCGGCTTGCGATCCTGCTTTCGACTCTGGATTTTGAGGTGTCGCGAGCATCTCGATCCGTTCTGATGATCCACTTCCGCCCCCACCAGGAGCCGTCGATTGCCGAGTCTCATACGATCGATGATCGTCCACCAGTTCATTGTCGGCCGGAGACCGGGGCAGGTTGTGGCCGTCAAGATCGTGCGGGGTCATATAACCTGCCTCCTTTGCGGTGGGGATGACGGGAGTGAGCATCTCGTCGAGTGGATGGGCAGCCGCGTCGTGCTCGATCGCAGTCAGACGGAGGTCGCGATTCCCCCTTCGTGAGGCGACGCGACTGGGTGGTGTGCTGGTCGAAGCGACGGTGGAGCCGCCCATGCTCACGAGGGAGAATTTGGATCCGAGGTCGCCAGTAGGGTCTGATTGCGAGCCCGAGGCGGAGGAGGAGGAGAGGTTGGAGGAGATTGGCTTGCAGAGCTCTGGATGGGATTCGACGAAGAGACGGAAGGAGCGATCTGTCTTTGGATCGGGAAGTTTCCAAGGGAATCGTCTGAGGATCATGCAGAGGAAGATCATGGCGACGCTCCAGACATCGGTGAGACGGGGATCGTATGTCTGCTGTGAGAGAACTTCGGGAGCGAGGTAAGGGTCCGATCCGACGACGCCTGTTGCTACGACTTTGCTCTTCCCCGGCGAGTGGAAGACGGTGGCTGTTCCAAAGTCGATGAGCTTGATGATGTTGTTCTCTGTCATGACGCAATTGTCCAGTTTGAGATCGCGATGGGCGAGACCCATGGAGTGGAGATAGTCGACCCCATCGACAATCTGGCGGAAGATGCAGTAGATCTCCTGACGGGACATCTTGCTGCTCATGACGACACTGAAGAGATCGTGAGGTGCGTATTCCATGACTTCGTAGTAGTGGCCGTGATCGGAGATGATGTCGAGAGTCTCGATGATGTTGATATGGTGCAATGTAGATCCGATGCAGAACTCAGCCGTGACTTTCTTGATGTACTCCTTCTCGCTCTCATCTGGCCGACGGGATCGGAACTCCTTGACAGCGAAGGTGGTGTGGTCCTTGGAGCGCTTGATGAGCCGAACGGTCCCGCCCGCACCTGAACCGAGCGTCTTTCCCCATTTACCATACTTTTTGAGGTGAGCATGGTCTTCTCCAAGGACCTTCTTCGACTTGTCTTCCTTGTCGTGCTTCTTGTCATGCTTGTTCCGATGGAAGAGTTTGGGGAAGATGAACTGCGGTGGGGTTGAGATGCCGCGATCGTCGTTGTGGTCTGTGTCGTACTGTGATCCGCTCCCACTTGCACTGCTGCTGTATCCTCCGCCGCCGCCAGTCGCTCTGGATGCGATGCCGTTGAGTTTTGCGCGTAGGCTTTCGTCGACACTGCGTCCGATGGCTCCCAGTCCTCCGCCTCCTCCTCCTCCTCCTCCTGCACCCGTGCTCCCACCGATGATGCTTGTTGGGTGCTAGCTCCTCCGCTTCCTGCTGGAGCTGCGTCCTGATTTCTGTGGGGCATCGTAAGAACGACTTGAGGGAGAGAGTGCAGGTTCGCGTGTGCTGTTACGTCGTTGCTATGGCTGCGTGTGTGTGTCTTGTCGTTGGCGAGATGGTGGTGGTGGTCGTCGAGGAGAGCAGAGCAGAGCAGATAGGATGGCTGGGGGAGAAAGTCGTCATCCAAAAGGCAAACAGTGCGGTGAAATACTTTCCATGGTTTATTCCCAACACGCACACACACACTTCCTCCCTCCCAAACACCGGGACTCACTGCATCTCATCTCTCCGTCATCCACACACTCTCTCCTGGAACGCACTCATTACATACTCATCCCTTCGATCGCAGCCAGGTCCGTTGAGTCGATCACAAGTCACAACAGCAACCAAGTGGTACGCGCTCCAATGAGTCCCAAATGAGGTAGGGCGACCGTTTGGAGAGAACGTGGTCGGCAGTAGTTCATGTAATACCCGAGACTTTTCCGAAAAAGTCAAAAGTCGGATCTCGTCTGCAGCGGCGCAGCAGCCGAGACATGTTGCAGCAGCACCAAGTCACGTGAGTCTCATCCACCCACGCGACATTTCGATACTCGGTTGTCGGCCTCGACCTGGGTCTCCTTGCAAGGACCGAGGAGAGATGGGATCGCCATGGTTTGCTCATAAGCACAAGATACCTGGCCCGACGTCTGAAGTTCCTCCCGACCGAAGAGAACGAGGGATCCGCGTTCGATACCCCGTTGAACAGGTGTTTTTGAAGATTGGCAGAAGGACGCGGCATGTGATCCGCAACAGGGGGAGAGGGGGGATACCCGAGAAGGGGTCCCGAATACAAGTACACAAAACGCTTTTGACGGGTGTTGTCGGCAGGACGTAGGAGGGGAGATCATTCTTGCTGGATGAGCTCCGACACTTGCCAGTCCTCGTAGCTTCCATCGGGCAGGTATCGCCGGATGACGAGTGGGATCCGTTTTTTCGGAGAGCTCCTTCTGCGCGATGATCAGCGGGTCCGTCTCGCCTTCTACTGCGACTAAGACTGGCGCGTTCATGCTGGTCGGGGCCACCGAGGGTGGATGGGAGATCGAAGAGAAATGTTCAGCAACCACCATCTTTCGTTCCTTCACAGAGCCAGTGTATGCAACTCCTCTCACCTGATCTGCAAAGCCCGTGTGCCCAGAATCCGTGCACGCTCATACTTCGTCATATACGGCGTCGTGATCCTCTCCGCATTCGGTTTCCCCTCTTCCGCCTTCACACCAGACGCAGCTCCCGGTGGATGTGAATGCACAATATTCGAGCCTGTCATCGAAAAGCCAGCGCCGGCGCCGCTCCCACTGGCTGCTGCCCCTCCATTCGCTTGACCACCGACTACTCCGCGGGTACCGTCGGCACCATCCAGATCGGCGTCGTTGGTGTCGTCGTTCAGATCTGCATCTGGGTCGAATGCATCGGGGTCGTCGTATGCGTTGTCGTCGAAACTGCGCCGGAGTGATCAAAGCGCAGATGGCGAAGAGAAGCAGAGGAAAAGCAGGGAGGTAGCAGAGAGAAAGTCAGAGGATGCTCAAAGGTGAAGCGCAATAGCTTGGAGATGGCAGCATACTCACTCCTGGGGATCATCGTCGAAATCGCCATTATCTGACATGGTAGGCTGACAACGAAATCGACCGCTCCTCCCGTTATGCGCGCGGGTGTCTTCTTTTCACGAAGCTGGGGGAAGCAAAGAAGCGACTAGATGAGCGCCAGTCTGAAGAGCAGGGATGAATGCGCGTATAGGATGAAGGGCTTGCGTGATGATGGGCTGGGTGGTGGTGGATTCCTTCCCAAAAAAGTAAGTGAACACCTTCGCGAAGGACTTTCTTGTTGCTATGCGAGTGACCATCACCACCTCATCATCAAGAAGAATACCTTCCTCAGCATCAGCCTCGCTCTCACTCCTCGCGCCGCCATCAACGCATCAACCCTCGCTCGCTCTCTCTCCCCCATACAGCCCCCGCCCGAGTGCGCAACACACACACCATGCCGATCCGACCAATGCCCGCATGCTGTAAGTCTACCCACATATCAGCTATGTCCCTCTTCCCTCACTGACAACCCCACCCTCTTGCCTCCTCACACAGACGGGACATCGCAACCCGCCAATCCGTCGCCTCCAACGAGCTCATCCGACGCGCATACAAGTACATCGCCCGAAACACAACTTTACCCGCCCGAGTCCGTCACCAGGCTCAACTCCAGCTCAACCTCTTCCCCACCAAGGCTCGACCGACGGCTGTGAAGGATCGGTGTGTGGAGACGGGGAGGGGACGGGGTATTATGTCTGAGTTTGGGTTATGCAGAGTGAGTATGAGGGAGGCTTTGCCCTTGTGGGTGTGAGATTCGTGGATTGTAGGGTGTGCTGATGCGTTTTCCTCCTTTCTTCTTGCTTTGCTCCAGTATCAGTTCCGCTTGAATGCGCTCAAGGAGCAGATCCCAGGCGTACGGAAAGCGTCCTGGTAAACATGCCCCCCATATCTTCCGTCCCTCGCCTTTTCCTCTTTGCCATTGTACAACATTCCCCCAGCTCGGAATTAAAGCAGCCTACAGCAACCATTCCAGACATCTCCCTATTCTTGCTGTGCATGTGCTCAGCAGTTTTCAACATGGCTACGCTCAGGGAACATGGTAACGATTCATACGACTTGCGAGCAGACACAGCGAGAGAACCTGCATGAGAAGAAAGTACCGACATAGAGCTCAAATTACGCGCCTTTTGGGGAATCAATGCAGTTGCATCAGTCGAACTCGATAACACCTCCAGCATCCTCAATGGCCTTCTTGATCTTCTCAGCCTCCTCCTTGTTGATACCCTCCTTGAGCGTCTGTGGCGCAGACTCGACGAACTTCTTAGCCTCGACCAGGTTCCTATGAAAAGAATATGATTTGGAGTTCAGCAGATAGGAAAGATGTAATAATTGCGAGAAGAAGGATTACTCACATTGTGCTGTTGATCGCCTTGACTTCTCGGATGACCTTGGCCTTCGCGGTAGGATCCTTCAATCCCTTGAGCTTGACAGTGAACACCGTCTTCTCCTTGGGCTTCTCCTCCTCAGCGGCAGCATCAGCAGCGGCAGGGGCGGCCGCAGCGGGTGCTGCTGAAGCTGATGGCATGGCAACCTCAGTGATGTTCAGTCGTGTCTGATGGAATTCAAGTAAAGAAGTGTGAGTTCAAGAGCTAGAGTTTTGGTTCATGCGCATTTTGGATAAGCTCACCTTGAGCGCGGAAACGAGCTCGGCAGCCTCGAGCAAGGTCAACTTCTCAATGGCATCGACCAATCCTGTGAGCTTGGGAGATGTGGAAGATTCCTTCGATGATGATGACGACGCTGGTGGGGGAGGGGTGGACGAGGACGACGATGCTGCGGAGGGTGCTGCGCCCGTTGCGAGGGACCTTGAGGCGACACCGGCAAGGCGCGAAGGTCTAGTGGTAGCATTTTCAGAAGAAAGAGTCAGCAAAAAAAGGCCAAGGTTCCTATGCATTCAAACGAGACTCACCCAGCAGCGGCGGAGGACCGTCGGAGGGCAGGTGCGGCACACCGGGAGGCGAATGTTCTTGCTGCGGCAGTCATATCCTTCTTCTTGAACTGAGGGGGGGTGTTCCGAGTGAGGATGACTGGAGGCGATGGGGCAGCAGGAAGACGGGCGGACAAGGTGAGTGAGTGAGATCCTTCCTGCCTTGGTCTTCCGAATTGGCTGTCCGCATAGCAACACGGTCCTTCCCTCATCTCTCTCTTTGGATTTCTTCCTCGCCTCACACAACTGTCAGCATACCATACACAGCATACACTCATCCTTCTTGCCCACATACACACACACACCCCTGCCCTAGGATCCCAGCGCAAGGCCAAAAATGAGCAACTACCTCACACCCCGACTACGGCGCCTATTCACCTCCTCCTTCTTCGGCGCAACATTCGCAGGCGCCTTCCTCACAGTCGCAGCCACAACAGCCCTAGCATCCTCAGCAGCCGACGGAGAAGGTCCCCTAGCATGTCCAGCTCAACAGCGCAAGAAGAGGGAAGCTGTAGAGGCTAGTCGGAGGAGTGCCGCCGCTGCAGGGTTGGAAGAGGAGGAGCAAGAGCATGGTCGACATCTTCATAGTGCGGCATGGGACGAATCCGATGGACAGCCTTATAATGCGCGCGTAGGGGAACGGGTACGGTTAACGAGTAAAGGCGGGTGGATCGAGATTCCTGAGCTCAAGCCATCAAGATGACAGAGCCCCCCGGTGCTCCAGCTTCCGACCCACCTCTAATCGTGTGCGGGCGTACCACCACCACGCGGACGGAGTCACTACCGTAAAAGCCGCCTATCGCAAAGCTTTTGCGCCTTCAAAGCCGACATACGGACATCCTTGCACGCGCGCTGGATCGCCCACACCCACAGCTACCCGTCCAGCGCCACCCCGTACCAACACTCCCGTCATCTACCCAGGTCATCCATCCCCAGCATCCAGCAACTAATGTATCAACAGCCTTGCCTACCCTCTATCATTTCCAACCCACAGTCGTGGACCAATCCCAACTCAAGCGCAACCCATTGCTCGCGAAAAAAGCGAAGCTTTTCTCTTCTTCTTCTTCTTCTTCTTCTTATCGTACATCTGGAGCCGGACCTCCTTCCGCTTCGTCCGATTGACACGCATCATGCATCGTCGCGATTTCTGCCCGCAATTCAGCGCATTTTCTAAAGAGAAGGGCATGGAATGGATGAGCAAACACAAATGCGCTGGTCTTTTGAACACAACGCACTGCAGTGTTACAACTCACTTTCTTAGATGCTCTGTTTGAGCTATCCGTCTGTCGAGTTGCAATTGCATCAGGGTCTTGAGCGAGTCGCGAGCCTGTTCAGAAAACATGGGAGAGAAGGCTGTCAGCTTAACCAGCATCCAACAAAGAAAGCGATTATGCAAACCCACTTGAACAGGTCTTAACCGATTGATCGTATCCTGCATATTGATAACCGCCGTCCGAAGATGTTCCCACTGATCCTGCGCGTCCGACCTCCACACCTCCACTCTCTGCATCTGCTGCGGAGCCTGCTGTCCCTCCGCCAGCGGACCTTCACCTGCACCAGGGACAGGAGAGATCGGGTATTCCTCTACCGCGAGGTACTCCTGTGGTGGGCGCTGGAGAGTCGCGACGAGCTCGAGGTAGGTCCGTAAGGTTGTCTGTAAGAGGGATTGCAGGATTGCTCGGCGGTCTGGGAGCAGGGGTGGGAAAGAAGTCGTTAAGGAATCCGCTTTCGCTTACTCAGTACGCAGAGTTGGAATGAGAGGGCTTACCATGAGGTCCGTCAGGGTATAGGCGCGTCACACCTTGCTGTTCAAGCGTGGGATGTACTTCAGGAATCTGGAAATGTTGAATCTCGAATCAGCATGACCGCGGCCAGAACCAGCATGATACGGAACTTCAAAAACGCACCGGCCATCTGTCTCCAAAATACGAGTAATACCCATCCTCCTCGATCCAATCCACCCGAGGCGGTTCAAGAGCTTTGGCGAGGTCGTCATTTTTGGAAGTGAAGAGTAGGTAGTCTGCCGGTGGGGCTGGGAAGACGGATGATTCCAAAGCGGCAGGGGCGGCGGCTGCTGTGTTGGGGTCTGCACTGCCCGCCTCTTGCGGGTGAGCTACTGCTTCTGTATCCGTATGAGCATCCATGATTGGGTTGCGCTTGTGGTGTGCGACTTCCAGGCTTCCAGCTACCTTGCCAGCTGCGAGATCGGCGCCCAAAGCATAATCGTTGCGCAACGAACTGGGTCATGCGTATCAATCCCAGCATACATCCTTCCAGAACGACATTCGTGGAATGCTGAATTGATATTCTATTCGGGTCTGGTACTTCATCAAACTTTACAACAGCTGTGACGCGCCACCCTCCGCCCTGCACGCTCCTGGGCGGTAACCAATGCAAGGGTGGGAGGGACGTTCGAAGAGCCTTAAGGTCGGAATACATTTTGCGTGTCTGCGAGGGGCCGCTCTAAGGCAAGCAGTAGCCTCCATCAACGATGATGTCGGTTCCCGTGGTAAAGGTAGAGGCGTCAGAGGCGAGGTACTGAGATGTGAAAGAGAATAACGGTTAGTCATAAGTGTGGAGGCGACCGCTTCACGCCGGCGCGTTCGAGGTAACTTACGAGGTAGACACCCTTGAGCTCCTTGACGTCACCCTGTCGGTGCATGACAGACATACGGAGAGCCTCAGCGAGCATCGCTGGTGCCGCGCCCTGTTTATAGAAAGAGAGATACGCGTCAGAAAGCCTGTTAAACAATGACACTTTCCCAGACGCGCTTTCAGGGACTCACCATGTCGGTGTTGAAGTAACCGGGAGAGACGGTGTTGACACGAGCAAAGTCGCGCCATTCGCGAGCGAGAGATCGTCCGAGGCTGCAAAAAGGTCAAAAAAGAATTAGGATGATGACGCGTAGGACTAAAACGCGTCTGAGGAGAGAAAGACTCACTGGATGACGGCTGCCTTTGTGGAGTTGTAGCAGCCCTGGTCAAGCGGCACATTGACGATGTGTCCACTCATAGAGGCAGTGATGATAAGGTTACCCGTACCCTGCTTCTTGAAGATCTCACCCGCAGCCTTGGCGCAGTAGTATACACCCGTGTAGTTGGTGTCAACAACCTTGGCCCAGTCCTTAGGATCCGTCTCAAGAATTCCCGCACCGAGTCCGACACCAGCATTAGCGACAAACACATCAAGACGACCGAAATCCTTCTCGACCTGTTGGACCGTCTTCTCAACGGCCTCGTAGTCGGTCACACCGCACTGGTATGCGGCAGCCTTGACGCCGTATCGCTTTCCGAGGTCTTCTGCTTTCTCGACGGCCTTCTTGTTGGAGTTGTACCAGATGGCAACGTCGGCACCTGCTTCGGCGAGAGCCTCTGCGACGGCGAAACCGATACCGGCACCACCACCGCTGATACATGCGACCTTGCCCTTCATGGAGAACATGGACATGACGGAGTTCTGCGCATATGGAAAAGAGGGACAGAGGTCAGTGGAACTGCGACTGGAGATCGTAGGAGAATATGATCAGAGGAGAAGGAGACTCACAGGCAGCTCTGGGCCGGGCTTAGCGTCGATCTTTGCGTTGGGGTCGGCGGGCATAGACATGGCGGGCTAGTTCTGCTGGAGAAGTGATCGGAAGCTCAGAAGAAGGTCAGCGGGATGAATGTGAAGCCAGGGGTGAGGCATCGACACTCACATTTCAATTATTAGAGGAATGAAAGGAGGATAGTTGGCAGGGTGAAGAGGGTGATGGTGGAAGGTCAAAGGAAGAAGGAGGTGACTTCCTCAGCGAAAGATAGGCTTCAGATTCAGAGCACCGAGGAGGACCCTGCGAATCGGAATGAGCCATGAGGAGGACCACTACTCAGTCAGTCGTATGCGAGGGTCGTCATCGTGCAGCCAGGCTTTTCCCTGTCAAATTCCTCTTTCCTCTTTTGGGAACTTCACCTCATGTCGGTCGGTGGTGTTGTTCTCTCGACGAGGAAGGAGTGCATGGTGATGGGAATGAATTGAGAGTGCGGTGATGATGGCTACTCCCTCTCAGACTGTGATCAGCTCGCCCTTCTTCCGTCCAGAGATCCTCTCTGCCTACGCTCGTGATTCCCTCCAAGCCGCCGACTACCCAGACGCTCATGCTGCCTCGCTCTTCGAAGCAGGTTCAGAGGAGGAGGGAGGAGAAGGAGCATCAGCTGCCTTGACTCCAGCCAATGTCCAAGCGCTTCAAGACGCATCTCAAGCCCTGGCATCGCATCTGGTCCTCATCGACAGGGAGTCCCAATCGACATCAGACCTCCAACACAAACTCCAGGCTGCCAACCTTCGATCCCACCTCGCCGTCACTTTAATGCTCCTCAACGAACACACACGCGCCTTGGCCCAACTCAACTTCGCAAGCGACTCCCTACGTCCACCAAGACCACCCAAGACCAAGCAAGCAAACGAAGTAGATGGAGAAGCTCATACTCAGTCCTCTCCCGCCAAATTATCTCCATCGCCGGAAGTCGACAAGCTTCGAATCACACTCTGGATCTTGACCGAAAAGGCCTGTCTCGCCCTCGGAAAGACACACGAAGCAGACCGTGTACAGAGATGGCGCAAAACTCTAGAGATGGGATAGTACTTCGATGGTCGACGAACTTGAGCAACGAAGGAGATGTCTTGAAATAGATCACAGCAATGGAATTACCCTTCGAACATTTTACTCCTCCATCTCCTCCTCCTCCGCTCCACCGGCCTCAGTTTCCATCGCTTCCGTCACCAGAGGCATCTCGTCCCGACTGTCCCGGTAGACCTCCGACCACTTGGGATAGATACGCTTGTACAGCGACAGGCCAACCGTGTCCATCTGCGTCATTGGGCCGTCAAAGTGGGCCTTGTACAGTCCGTGCGTTCCGATGCTCTCCTTGATGTGGCCTGTCCGTCCGTACTTGGTGTGCAGAGTGATGGGCTTGAAGTAGGCAACGTCGTCTGAAAGTGAGAAAGAGATGATCAGCAAATCGGAATGAACGACAGCATTCGCAAAGTAGTGCTCCAAAAAAACTCACCCGCATTGAAGAACATGAATCGAATCGTAGCTGTACGCTTGTGAATCTTGAACGGATGTCCAGTGAGAAGGATCCGCTTCGCATTGATACGCGTAGGGTCGGCCTCAATCAAATTACCAGACCCAATCAGAGCCGGCAACTGTCTAGCTCCAATGCCCGTATCATTATGCCCACGCACGCCCTCGACCGATCGTTCCCGCATCAAAAGCGCGGGATGCTCGCTCCTCCAAACGTGATCGGCGCGAAGACCGTCCCGACCGACACGGCACCCGGCCCAGAGTTGTGTGGGTGCAAGAAACGCTCAAACTTGTGGACGTTGTTCGATGTCTTCGAGGAAGCTCCGAGTGTATGCTGGCTGAAGATCGGATTGACCCTGTATCTTCGTGGGCCAAGACAGAGCAGCAGTGGATCCTGTAGGCCAGAATGGAGAAGAAAATTGTCAACCAGGCTACCCTATGACTCCAATTGGAACATGCATGCCACTCACCTTAGACCTGACCACACCATCATACTCCGTATTCCGAGTAATCGTAAAGTTGAGCACACTCTTCTTATGCTCATGCCTCAATAGACCAAAAAGCACAAACGGAACATCATCCCGCTCAGGCAACTGTGCCCTCCCCTCCGCATCAACCACCGACGCCTCAGTCTGCACAGCAGGGACACCCGCAGCCTTCGCACGAATAGCAGCCTGCAAGGGTACGCCCCGAATCCAAACACACACCCGCGTACCCGGCTGCACACCTTCCTCAAGTGCACTCGCCTCCACACGTCGGCGGGTCCGTTGGAAGTTGTCAAACTGGAAGATCTTCGCATAGTCGATCGGAAGCTCTTCGTACGGGTCCCAAGCGCTCGTATGGAAGTTCTCCAACCCTCGGTAACGCGCGAAGCGTGCTCGCGCTGAGATTTCGAGAGGGTGTCGACTTCGTCTGGGAAGGCCGCGTCTTCTGCTTCGTCTTTGTATCGCTGTCGACGCTCGGCTTTGTAGGCCTCCAAAGCAGCGGCGTCGAAGTCCGCATCGTCCTCTTCATCGTCATCGTCCTCAAAGTCGTCATCATCCATAGCAGACGCTCCGGAGGTGAGCATTCCATTCCCAGCTCCGACAGCCGCATCCTCCGGAATATCCTCGTCATCATCTTCGTCCTCATCCTCGCTCCCGTCATCTTCCTCCTCATCGCTCTCGACGATCCAGGCCGCCTGGTACTTCTTGCCCATTCGAGCGGGTCCTTCCAGTTTCTTGCTGTCGGTTCCGCGACTGATGGACAACGGAGTAGTCCCGCCGCTGCGGGGGTATGTGGTCATCCCCGAGATGAGCGGTTCCTGCCAAAGCAGGGGCACTGGCGATCTCAGCTTCTGTGGGCCATGTCTGCTCTTGGTCCATCTCGTCCGGCTCGTTCTCAGAGATCAACTCATCCCCAAACTCGGAGTCGCGCTCTTCGAGAACATCGCCCTCTGCGCCGTGTCCAACTCCAACCGAACTCGCCGCATCATTGACGTCCATCTCCGCATCTACTGCTTCAGCTCCCGGTGCACCCTCCGCTCGACTGGCCGGTCGGCTGTTGATAGCCTTGATCAGAGCTGGTCGCGCTTTGACTTCCGAGGCGCAGTCGAAGGTGCAAGGGTGATTTTGTCAACTGCAAAGTCACCAAAGTCGGGAAGATGGACGAGTCGGTTGGCACTGAGTGGGGCGCCGCGAACCCAACCGCTGAGTTTGAGAGTCCCCTTCTCGGGACCCTCCGCATCCGCGGTACCTTCCGGATTGCTGACCCACTCCGCGTTTTCGTTGATGAGCCAAGAGCGGAAGTCTCTCCATGCAACGCGTTTGGGTGTACTACTGGCCAGGGTACGAAGGAGGGCACCTCGCTCAGCTGAATCGTCAAGAGCGTGGACCTTGTCGACATCGGGGGAGAAGTAGCGGGCGAAGGAAAGAAGGGACTTGCGGACTTCGTTGGCAGCTCGCAAAGCGGGACCCGCCTTTTTGGGAGCGGAGCTATCCGCCTCGGGAAGCAGAGATGGGACTGCGACGAGGACGTTGGGAAGACCCTGGGCTTGAAGGACGCGGAGAGCGAGCTCGCCCCAGGAGCCGGGCTCGATAGAGGTAGCGGCGGAAAGGACGAAGATGACGAAATCTGCACATTTACACGCGTCGAGTGTTGGATACAGGGCACCGTATGGGAGAGGCAGGAATTGGAGGGTCTGTCGGAATCGGAGATCCCTGCGTTCAAGGAAGAAAGGAGGACATGTGTCAATTAGAAAGGATTCAGGGACTCAGGGGAAGGACCAAAGGATAACTCACTCTAGCTCTACGAAAGATAACCCAGCAGAGCGAGCATCGTCGACGGAGCGACCGGCAACAGGGTGAGGCTGCCAGTCTCGCCATCGCCCTGTAGCATGCGGATGGCCTCCCATGCATCTGTAGAACTCCGCTGTCCAGGTTCCGAGGGACCTGCAAGATCGACGACGGCTACGATTCGCGGTGCGCCTGCTGAGGATGAAGAGGATGAGCTCAGTCCCTTACCGAGACCTATGCCACCTGTTGCCGGTGGCTTGGGCTCGAAGATGCGTGTTGACTCTACGAGGGCGGCGCGTTTGGCAGCCTGAATCTGTTTGGCCTGGTTGCGTCGATTGAGTTTGCTACCACCGCCGACGGACGAGGCCGCTGAGCTTCCGGGTATGCCATTGCCGCCGTTGTTAGCTGTGAAAGGATTGGCCTTGTGCTGGGCGATGCGTACTGCCTGGGTCGGTGTTCGACCCTTGGCTGCTGTTCGGAGTGTGTTCTTGGAGGCGTGCTTTGACTTGAACTTCTTGTTGGACTGCTTGAGGGCGGAGCGGTGATGATGTCCGCCGCTACTTGCGCCTGTCTGTGAGCGAGCCATTCTTTCTTTTGCACGCGATTGGAGCTGAGCAAGTTGGGCGACCTCGTCTGGGTTTCTTCCTGCCTTTCCTGACCAAATTTTTTTGGGGGGAGGTGCTCGGAGCCTTTATGTTCCAAACAAACACTCGGCGAGAAGAAATAGAGCTCGGGTTGGAAAGTCACGTGACGTGCTCTGTATTGACGTCAACACGCTCGAGGAAATGCAACACGCTCACTCACTCGCAAGAGAGCATACATCGTGCTTTTGGAATCTTCAGCATAACCAACTCTGCAACCCGCGCAAGACTAGAAAGCTGCGTAACTGAACATCTGCGTGCGTGTTTTCCCCCCTGGTGTTGTTCGTGGGCGACCAGCGTGCAAAAGGATCGAGGAGCAGAGAAGAAGGCGGAGGACGAAGGGATTGACCTGAACCTACACTCAGGGTTGACCAGCAGAAGACAGCGAGCTCCAACCCAAGGAAAGTCGCGCATTCAGCATGGGAAAGAAGCGCCCCACCCTCAAATCCAACGCCCAGCGCGGCTTCGCGACCTCGTCGGTGCCCAAGAAGCAGGAGCCTGCCCCGAAGCGGCAGCAGCGGGCGAAGGAGACGCCAAAGCCCCCAATGGAAGCAGTACTCAGGCTGCGAGCTCAGCACCAGCTGGTTCAAATTCGACCCAAGAAGCTCCCAAGGCAAGCGCTCCCCAAGATGCAGCGGCCCTTCTCGCTGACGCCGAACGGCAGGAGCTTCAAGAGCTCGTCGAGCGGGTTATGGAGAAAGCAGATCGAGAAGCGGCAAGGATCTGGAAGGTGAGCAACTTGCATGCGCCTCGCCCGGCACGTTCAATGCAGCTGACTGACAGCATTTTCCCCTCATGATGCTTGCGGCCGCGCTAGATCATCGAATTCGATCAACGTCTCTCGAGCTCGCTGACCTCCTTTGAGCTCTCCGTCGACGTCCGCGACCGCATCCTGGCCCACTTCGCAGAAGCTGTCTCCGCTGGCGCAGAAGTCGCAGATCCTCTGGTTGCTACCTTCTTGCGACCAGTACCTCTGCTCAACCCCTCTGCGCCGGAGTCCGCTTCGCCTTTCATCAAACCTGCCGAGGCACATCTGCGCCAGCTACATCGAGCTCTCATCACCCACACCCTTCTGGTCAATCTTGGTTTCAGCCCGCACCTTGCCGACTGGGCACTTCGATTTGCTCCTTCCCTCGAGCTCGAAGATTGTCTCAGCTATCTCGTCCTCGTCATCCCTTCAGAGCTTCTCGAAGATCGCGCACAGCTTAGCACATTTCAGCCTGCCCTCGCAGCATCTTCGCAGTCAGAGCGCGCGGCTCCTCAAGTATCGGCTCGCGATGATGCTGTGGACACCAGCCGACCACCACCTCACCGCGGCATTTCTTTCTCACGTCTCTCAGTTTCCAATTTCGACGCGCTGGAGCGCGAGCGGCGAAGACGCGCCAAAGAGGAGGCAGACGCTGCCGAGGCTGCTAAAGTTGCTGCCAGGGAGGCTCGCATTGCCCGCAAAAAGGCGGAAGCAGAGGGCGGCACAACTGCGGACGGATCCAGCACAGAACAACCAAGTACGAACAACGACGATGCCGAGGGGTCTGATGACGAACCCATGTTCGGTGACATGCTGGACGAAATTCCTGACTCGGTCATAGACAATACTGAGCAAGGTGATGAAGTAAAGGTCGAAGTTCGGACGATCCCTCCCGTCGCAAAGGGAGCCGTTTCCAGCAAGAATTCTCCGCAGACACTCCTCAATGATGCCATCCACAGGATAGACGAATTCGCCATAGCCAAGTTTCACAGGGTGCCAGGTGCAGGGCGGATCTGCCGCAGCAGGCTTGAAATACGCTGGAGCAGCAAAGGATCTGCAGCTATGCGCGCCATCGCTGGTGGCTTCACGCAGCTGGAATGCGTCGAAGTGCCAGTACCGCCCTCCGCTAATGCTGGATCTTCTCCCGCTCCTCAAAGTGCGGGAACAGACGGACAAGATGCACGGGGAGCAAACGATACAGATTCTGCGAGCCCTACCGACGAGGCAACTCAAATGAACGAGTCCTTTGTCGATATCTACGCACTCACCGGCATCGCAACAGCAACTCAGCCCACAGCAGAGGACCTCGTCGCGATTGCTGCGCTTCACACCATCGAAAGCGAACGGCCTGTCCAAAGAAGCCTCACCACGGCATACAGACAATGGTGGGACGAGCTCGACGGCATGCGTAAGGAACAGAAGGAGGAGGCTCGACGGAGACGTGTTGCGGTCATTCAGACTGTGCTCACTCAACGGTCCGAGGAGATCGCTAGAGGCAACACGTACCAGCCGCCTGCTACGAAGAAGCTGAATGCGAAGCCGTCTGACGCAGCTGTGGGGACTCGAACAACTGTCAACGGGATCGCTCCTATTGAGCAGAATGGTGACGTGTCTGGGGCTACGTCGACGGTCGACGATGCGACTGTTGAAGAACCTAGCCCGTTCGTCCGCAATGAATCGGTTCAAAAAGAATTCGCAGCGCTCGTGAACACGCCATCCTACCAAAAGATGCTGGTGAGTTCAATGCGAGAAATACCACGAGGTTCGCCAGTCAACTGACGCAAACTTGAATCCTCCTTGGATTCCTCCTATGTCCAGATACAACGCAAGACTCTACCAATTTCGGCATATCGAGAACATATTCTCGAGATCGTGGACAACTCTCCAATCTTCGTCCTGTCTGGTGAGACTGGATGCGGCAAGAGTACTCAAGTTCCTGCGTTCGTGCTCGAGCATTGCATGTCCCGAGGCCAGCCGTGCAAGATCTATGTCACCGAGCCTCGGCGGATTAGTGCCATTTCGCTTGCTGAGCGTGTGAGCGCAGAGATGGGCGAGGCTTCTGGTGCGGTTGGTTCGGACAGCTCGATGGTTGGATATGCTATTCGGTTGGAGAGTCAGGTGGGTCGACGGGCTAGGTTGGTGTATGCCACTACGGGTATCGTTCTCCGTATGTTGGAAGGCAATGCTTTCAACGAGATCACGGTGAGTGTATTCTGGCGAAAGAGGGAAGCAAGAAGAGTGCTGACAGCTCCTTCCGTTTCTGTTTCCTTCTCTGTTACGCTTCTGTCGGTCATCAGCACATCATGTGAGTCCTCGTTGCTCTTCTTACGAGGTAAGGCCATATTTGCTGACATCTTTCATTCCTTCAGAATCGACGAGGTCCACGAAAGATCCATTGAGAGCGACTTCCTTTTGATCGTGCTCAAGACACTGCTCGAGCACCGCAAGGATCTCAAGGTCATCCTGATGTCTGCAACAGTCGATGCCGAGCGTATCAGTGCCTACTGTGGCGGTTGCCCAACCATCTCGATCCCCGGACGCACTTTCCCCGTAGACGTACGCTTCCTTGAAGATGCGATAGAGCTATGCGACTACGTACTCGACGACAGCTCGCAGTATGCTTTCCGTGACAAGCGTCGGAAAGGAATGCCGCGGACAGGCGTCGAAGTACAGAACAAGGCACATCTGGCAAGTCAAGATGACGAAGTGCCTGTGGACCTTGATGAAGACGAAGGAGAAGAGGAACGAAGCTCGAATAAGCAATTGGCGGGAACGAAGTACAGGATGAAGACTATTTCGACCTTGGATCGCATGGACGAGAACGCGATCAACCACGACCTCATCGTTCAGCTGATTGAGAACATTTGCACGAAGCCTGGGCTCCAATCGTATAGTCAAGCGATTCTGGTCTTCATGCCTGGTCTGATGGAGATCCGGCGATGCCATGACCTCCTGCAAGCACATCCATTACTCGGAACCAACGACTTCCGAATCTATCCGCTTCATTCGACCATCAGTAGCGACCTACAAAGCGCTGTTTTTGACATTCCTCCCAAAGGCGTTCGGAAGATCGTCATCGCAACCAACATCGCAGAGACGGGTATCACGATCCCGGACATTACCTGTGTTATCGACACCGGAAAGCACCGAGAAATGCGTTTCGACGAGAAGCGGCAGATCAGCAAATTGGTGGAGTGCTTCGTTGCGCGGAGCAATGCTAAGCAACGACGTGGACGAGCGGGTCGTGTGCAGGAAGGGCTCTGCTTCCATCTGTTTACAAAGCATCGGCATGATCAATATGTGAGTGGTATAAAAGTTCAAGGGATCATACGAGAGAATGGAAGAGCTGACTTTATCTCAACATGCGTGTTCTCAGCTCGCTGAGCATCCTCAACCCGAGATGCTTCGACTCTCTCTACAAGAGCTCGCATTGAAGCTGAAGATCATGAAGATCAAGATCGGCGACAGCATTCAAGATGCGCTCACTCAGGCGCTCGACCCTCCGACAGAGGTCAATGTCCAGCGAGCCGTCGCTGCCCTCATCGAGGTGAAGGCCTTGACAACGACCGAGGAAATTACGCCTCTGGGCCGACATCTGAGTCGAATGCCGCTGGACGTGCACATGGGAAAATTCCTGCTTATTGCTTCAATGATGCGGTGCCTCGATCCCGCCCTTACGATTGCTGCTGCCCTCAACTCGAAGTCACCCTTCGTCACACCCTTCGGGCGCGAAGACGAGGCTGACTTGGCAAAGTCATCGTTCAAGGCGGGAGACAGTGACTTCTTGACGGTTGCTAATGCTTTCAATGCCTGGCGGCGGTCGTGTGGAAACAACCACCACTGGCAGTTCTGCAATCGGACGTTCCTGTCACATCAGACCCTGCAACAGACCGAGGATCTTCGGCAGCAGTACATGGCGTATTTGCTCGACTCTGGCTTTGTGAAGGTGGACGATGCTACGAGCCGATCAATCGCGCGTCTGCGCTACCGGGCGGGCTCGACAGGTGGCAAGCCGCGACTCATGCAGCTACCAGATGACTTGAATGTCAATTCGGGCAGTATTGCCGTCATCAATGCCGCAATGGCAGCTGCACTGTACCCGAAGATGCTCTCTGTGGACAACAAGGGCTTGCAATTGCGGACGATCGGCAACAACGCGCCAGCTTCGATCCATCCGTCGTCAGTGAACCGCCGACTTCGCTTCCACACTCTACCAAAGACGATCCACTACCTGCTATACTTCACCATGATGCAGAACAGCAAGAAGAGGATGTTTGCGTGGGATACGAGTCCCGTTGATGATCGGGCTCTTTTGCTGATGTGTGGAGATGCAAACTTCTATGTGAGTAATAGGTTGCTATCAGAGAATTGAGAGATTGAGGCTGAACCTGTTAATCTTTTCTTCCACTGCAGTTGGCGGCGAATAGCGTGTACATCGACCGTCAGAAGGTACGGTTCTCGGTGGCGGACGCGAAGACGGTACTTGCGCTACGCTTGCTTCGGGACAACCTGTGGCGGCTTATCAATGCTACTTTCCGTGCACCGTGAGTTCGAAATCCTTCTGAAGCTACCTTGCATCCAAAGCTGTGCTGTACTGACACACTCTTCTCCTGCTCAACCACCCGCAGTCGGAAGACGTGGCTCGACGAGCAACAAGATGCGTTCTTGCTTGCAATTGATGTCCTGGGCTGCCGAGCGGGGCCGGCTGATGCCTGGCAACCCTCGTCGACGTCGGCGCCCTAGGTCGGCAACTTGCGACGCAGACTGCCTTACACCATGGGTAGCGACGGAACACCCAGGGACCCGCTGTATAATGCTTCACATGCTACCTTATAGAAAGTCGTGACACAGCAGTACTTTGCCCCTCTGCAATTCAACCCCAAGCTCCACTTTCTGCCTTAATGATTTTCGACTCTGAGGGAGCTTCTGCTATTTGCTATTTGTCCACAGTCTCAAAGCGAAAAGATGCAGCGAAAGATGCAAAAGGAAACGATGAAGATGTTTTGCAGGAGACAAGATTGAGCTACGAATAATGTACATCAGCTATCCACAAGAAGTGGGTTGGAGCAGTGATGTCCGGGTGCTGGCACCGCGGTTGATGATGAGCAGGAGAGTAGGGAAGGGTGAGAGGACTCGGGCAGGGAACGATGATGACAAGTGGCAACGGGGAACGTGAGAGGGGAGGGATGATGTCGATACCGGAGGCGTTGAGGACGGAGGGCGAAGATGGACGAGAGTCGGTTGGAGTGGTCGATGAGGTCGAGATTATGTGAATGAAGATCAATGAGAATGGCTTGTGGTCAGTACTCGAATTCTGATAGCAAAGAGAGAGTGAGATGGGAAGAGGGAAGAGTACTTACCCCGCCGTGCCGGGCCCCATCCGTCTCCTCCCCACGAGGGGGATCCGGTGGTGAGATGCGAGTGGCTAGTTCGCACTCACCACCCGGCTTCGGTGGGTACAAACGGAGACGAATGGAGTAGGCGCAGGAAATACCCACCGGTCACTGAGGACCAGGTGAGCCCCCTCGACCGCTGCGCCGTGGGAAAGGCCAATCAGGAATCCAGCCAGGCTTCGGAAGTCAGAGAACTCGGAGGGGGAGTTGACACCGGGGCGCCCTTCCCCAACGACCGCCGACTCAGAAGCAAGAAGACCACAGGGCGCATCGTGCACGGCGGGAACGAGGGCAACACCCTTAAGTATGGGACCGAGGATGGGTGCGGGTAAGGGAGCCGGAGCGTCGTCCCCGAAGGGAGTACCACCCGCTGCTGTCAACAGCGTCCCCGCCACTCCCCTCCGCTGTGTACCCATGGCCCACGAGGCGTCCCTGCGAATGGGCGGAGCACACCCCACCCCCGAGCCGACGAACGGGGCCGACGAACCCAGTGCAGGCGACCGAACCTGAGTCCCGAGCTTAAGAGCCGACAGCCGATGGGCGGTGTACCCCGAGCCTCTGATCCCTTGGCCTCGCCGTCCTCCCGACCTCCAATCCTGGAGTCCTGGCGACTCTGTAGAGAGAAGGGGAAAGTGATGAGGGAATGAGAGTCAGTGTTGAGTATGAGAGGATGGGATCGAGGAAGAGACATACCAAGAGACGAACTGGAGCATCAGAGATGCGATGGTGAAGAGCGAGAGGGAGGGACGAGATGGAGAGAGATGATGCATGATGAGAGAGAAGAGAGGAAGGAATAAGATGTCAGTAAAAGGTATGTGAAGGAAGAGGACTGAAGAGGTAGTGACTATACTTACCAGGAAGCACGGATGGTGGAAGAGAAGAAGAAGAGGGGGAAGGAAAAGTTCGTCTGGGGCCTCCTTATATGACTTACCATCCCCTCTTCTCGGCCGTCTTCTCGATCTGCTGAGAGAATAGTAAGGGTGAGGCGGAAGAGCAGTGTCAGAACAGGTGCACAGACCAAAGATTGAGAGAGTGAAAATTTTTGACACTGACCTGGTGCTGACCTAGACGTTGATGCGCGCGCTGTGATGGCTGCCCAGCTCTTCGCCGTACTGGTTCGCTCTGCTCTTTTGCCTTGAGGAATGCCCGGTTGATGTGTGTCTAATGCAGGGGATATTCGGCTGTTGCCTTGTTGCCATGAGTGACTTGACCACGACGCCAGCCGTCGCACCCACACAGGTCGGAACCGCCCGTGCGCAACCACCACGTCTGGTCACGCGGCCGATCACAGCTGCGGAATACGGCCCGAACAGACAGGATGTATGCTGGAGATCGGCGGCCTGAGCTAGCGTCCTTGATGTGGCTGGGACTTGAGAGCGGACGCGAGCAGAGAAGGAATGACAGAAGGGATGGCAGCAGAGGGAGCGAGGGAGAAGACGAAGAAATGCGATCAAGAGCAGTGCCAGCTTTGTCCGGGAGGCATGAGGAGGAAACACGGTTAGTATGGAAGAAACGTCAACGCTTGAGCACCAATGACCGGCAGCATTGCTGAAGGAAGGGATTTCCAAGGCATGTTAGGAAGGTACAAATCTCTGGCTTGCTGTCTTTGCATTACTTTCTCTCTAGCTCGTTCAACTTTCGAATGTCTCTGAACCACACTCATGTCGCCTAGCCATGAGATGTCGTAGCTAACAGTTGGTAGAGCACGGTCAGAAACGCAAAAAGAACGAAGGGAGGACAATCGCATCTCACATTTCAAGTGTATTGGCCTGGCAGTATGAGGGAAATTTGACTGGGATCTAGAAATACAGAGTGGATAAGGTTGACGTCGTGGCTGAGAGTGATGGGTCTAGTAGTCGTCGTCGTCGAGAGAGTGCTGCTGGCTTAGAGGACGTTGATCGCCTCGCTCACGATCTGGGGCGGTAAAGCAAAGACTTAGTGAACATGATCCCATTGCTCTCTTATGCCATGCCGCCTTTCACACTCACTTGTTCGATGTGCAGAGCTGGAAGAGCATTCGGCATGTTCTTGCATTCCGAAGTCCGAATGAGTATTCAAGTGGCCATGTCGGTGCCGTCGTAGCTGACCAGCCTGATGTCAGATTTGCCAGTTGCGATGTGCGACTTGACGACGTCGATGATGCCGTTAGTGCTCTCCTCTACCGTGATAGGCTTGATGGGACTGTCAGGTTGCGATTCCAAGGTCTTGATGAAGGACACAGCCATGTCGGTGCGGACCACACCAGGGTGAATCAAGATGATCGAGAAGCCCTCGGAGCCGAGCTCGTTGTAGAGACCGATACCGAGCTGGTTGACAGCTGCCTTGGTGGCAGAGTAAGGACCTTTGGGGACAGGGAGCTGCTTGTCGGCGGGTTGGTGTGCGTTTTGCAGTTGGAACCCGGTGCTTCCGACGAGACTTGAGATGATGACGATGGTCTTTTGCTTGCCCTTCTTCAAGGCGGGCAGGAAGGCCTGGGAGGCAGCCAGGGGACCGATGACGTTCGTGTTATAGAAGGCACGGTGTTCGTCGGGGGAGATCTCGGTGTAGGGTGCCTCATGGGCGATGGCGCCTGAGACGATCAAGAGGTCGAGTGAGTCGAGGTTGGAAGCGGCCTTCTTGACACTGGCTGCGTCTGAATCATTGAGATCGACTTGGAAGGTGTGGTCGTCGGTGGGCTCGGAGCGGATGGTTCGGTAGGCGTCGTAGCCTTCACTGGCCAGCTTCTTGACGAGACCTTGGCCGATACCTAAGAAAGAGCAAAACAGTCAGCGAATGCTCAATCGCACAGCAAAACATGAGCGACCGAGAACTTACCACGCGAGGCGCCGATGACAATAGCCTTGGGTTGGGACATGGTTGAAAGTAGTTGGTGATTTGGTAAGGGGGTTGTAACTGGATGAGGAATGGTGAGCCTGGCAGGATGTGGGTGTGAATGGGGATGGGGAATAAAACCTGAGAGAAGAGTCAGCGAAAGACCTCCAGCTTTATACCATTCACGGCCCCTCTTCCAGGTCAGGGACTCGGTCTCCTCGCTGTCATGGGTTCCTCTATAGCGGAGCGTATGTCCCTGGGAGGAGAAAGGAAGGTGAGCGAACATTCGAAATCGAGAGAGTAGTGGCTGTCATCAAGACAACGCCCGTAGCCGGCTCTGAGCGAATAGCTTGCGTCCGGCACGCCTTTGGCTAACATCCACCAGGGCGGCCGAGTCAGTAGTCAGTCTGGAGTCAACAGGATCGAAGAGACGTCCAGCGTCAAGTGAAGGACGGGAGGAAGTGACTCACTGAGGGTGAGGAGAGAGGTGAGCGACTCCGAACTCCGAGGCTTATCCCCGGCTACCGTTTCACCGTTCCTCCTTCCACGCCGAACGGCAACTTGACGAGACTACTGCTAAACGTGTCCGCCCAACTCCCGCTTCCTCGTCCCGTGTAGACAGAGGCTAACCTCAACGCTCAACCTGGGAACGAACGACGGAACTGCCAACATCCTATGCTCTGTGTGTGTATGCCTGGGGAACAGTCTGTGAATCTGGGTCAGGTGTATTGCCAGAGATGACTCTGCCTCAGTCTCGGGGTCGACACCATCAAATCTGCACCCTCTGGTTCATCTTCAACCTCGCCTTGACGCTGACTTCACTCCTCGTCCTCTTCACCTCTCTCCAATCCTCACCTTCTTTCTTCAAGTCATCTCTGCTCTTCTCTTCATCCACTCCCACCCAACCATCCCTCTACATCCAGACGAACACAATGAACCATCTCCGTCTTATGACCTGGAACATTCGATACGATGGCAAGGCTCAAAATCACCACCAAACTTGGCCCATCGACACCCCACCTTCCCAACTCAACTTCTCACAACCAAACAATACATACCCACAACCACGCTCATACGGTGAATATCCCTGGGCACTCAGACGCATCTCTCTCGTTTCCACCGTCCTACTCCATCACCCAGCCATCCTGACCCTACAAGAAGTCCTGCCCAACCAACTTGAAGACCTCCGCCAAATGCTCCATCCCTCCTACAAAGCCATCGGCGTCGGCAGGGACGACGCATCAGGATTGAAAGGGGAAGCTGTACCCGTCTTCTACCGATCCGATCTCTTCCAACTCGTTCCCGCTCAAGAGGGAGGCGTCGGCTCAGCTGGCTTCCAACACTTCTGGCTCTCCCTCACGCCAGAGATACCTGGTTCTGTAGGATGGGACGCGTCGCAAACTCGCATGTGCACACACCTTGCCCTCAGGAAAATAGGATCGACGCAGATCATACACCTCTTCAGTACTCATTTCGACGATCAGGGGATCATAGCCAGGGCTCAGAGCGCAATTTTGCTCCGAGCAAAGGCAAACGAAGCCTACCGGAACACTGTCAATCTCCAGAAGGGACGACAAGATGCTGAAGAACCACTCGTCATCCTCATGGGAGATTTCAACAGTCCACGCGAAGAGCAGGCATGGAGGGTGAGTGTCTTTCTGATTCACCGCATGCACTACGGTCGTCAAGGCAGCTGACATATACCCTCGCAAATCACACAGTCCCTCGTTGCTGGCAAGTACGACATACCAGCATCAGAAGCTACCTCTCATTCCCACTTCAGCAAATCCAGTACACAACTACCCTTTCTAGACTCAGCCCTCTCCGTACCCACCCTCTTCAAGAATCGTCTTCAACCGTCCGCGTCAAAGAATGAAAGCAAGAGCACTTGGACCTCTTTCTTCCAGCGAAGTTTACCGCGGGCGAATGTAAAGGCAGCAGTCGAGGAAAGAGCATCATCTTCTTCCAAGTATCCTTTCTCCATCATGCCCGATCTCGTCGGTACACTTGCCACCTTCACAGACTGGGGCCGAAAGACCGGTCGGAGGGAGATCGACGATGAAATTGTAAGTAACAGGTACCGATCCAGCTTCTGTTTCTTCGAGAATAGAGTTGATGAACTAGATACTCCCTCACGACTCCCTCACGCTCTGCATTGTAGGACTTCATCTTCCTCCTCGACTCTCCTGCAGTCGAAGACACGACACCATCATACATCAGCTTCCCTTCTCAGCGGGGCAGGCTACCTTCACTAACATCGAAGGATGACGACGAGCAGACCGATGTATCCCTTCCACAAGTTCGACAAGTAGTAGCTCAATCAGGGGCGGAATCCTCAAAGAGTCCAGAGCAAGATCAAGAGCCCGAATCGAAGGAGAAGACGACTCAACAAGAGCTCATCCTCGTGCGTGGTCCAAACCCAGCACCGGCGGCGACACAGGCAAATGGCACATTGCAGCCTACGGTGTTCTTTCGAGCTGGAGCGATGGAGAAGGCGGTGTTCGGATGAGCGACCATCGACCTGTATTTACGCGGCTCGTACGAGGATGAACATTTCGAGAGGACCGCGCCGGTGAAGATCTGTACCTGTATACTACGACTCCTTTCTCATACCCGCTTCATGCGAGGGCGGGGGTAACCTTTATGTACTGCCAATACACACGGAACGTTCCTTCTTTGCAGCCGAACGAAGAGACTGGCAAGACAAAGCAGTTCTATTATTTCGCATGTTCCCACATTGGCTCAGGGCGACCCAAAACATGAAGCAGCGCCAGTCTACAAAAGCTCGGCATCCCTTCAGTCACGATCCACTACTTCGCCCTGTCCCTCCTCCCCCACTTGCCCTTCCTCCACCGCCCTTCCCTTACCCTTCGCCCCAACCTTCTCGTAATCCGGCAACTCCTCATCCCGAATGATAGCACAGAAGAAGATGACAAAAAGACCCACAACTGTCGTTCCCATGAAAACACTCCTCAACGCAACCCGGTACGACTCCACCGCAGCTTGGCGTAGTTCCGGTGAGAGCGAAGGTACGATGGATGCTTGGTGTCGGATTTGAGAGATGATTTGGTCGGCATTGGGTCCTGTTATGCGTTGGCGGAGTTGCTCTTTGAGGATGGTTTGGAGCAGGACGCCGGAGAGGGCTACGCCTAGGACTTGAGCGTTTCTTTATTGGGAAAGGTGGGGGAGGAAGAGGAAGATTAGGGTCTACCTCACCAAAGGTGGCCTCGACTTTGGAACAATGGTAATGAACTCACGATCGGAACAGATAGGTCATGCCAGTCATGACAGCGATGTCCTTCCGCTCCACAGTGTTCATAGCGCTGTCCGAGAGAGATCCGAACAGCAGAAGCGTCAGTTACACAGATACAAGAATAGACGGAGGGACAAAGAGCTTCCGAAAACTCACGCAATCAAAGTGCAAGTAAGCACAGCCGCAATCCCAAACCCACTCGGCACAATAGCAACATACGTCCACCACTTCGGCGTATCCACATCGAACCCAGAGATACAAACCGACGCCACAGTCAACAAGACCGCATTCACCAAGTTGAACCAGTAGAAACGACCCGTCTTGCGCATGTACCATCCCGCCGTTACGGAGCCAATCGAGAGGGCGATGCTGTTGGGTATCAGATGCAGACCTGCTACCGAGGCTGATTGGAGGAGGACGGTTTGGAAGATGAGGGGGAATTGATAGAGTATCGAGAAGGCGAAGATGGACTGCAGATAGAGGAAGTAGAGTCATTTCAGCATGGCCAGGGGAGAGCGGGGCCACTTTCGAAAGCTCAAGTACATCATGCTCACCAGGAAGAAATTCGCACCAGCCACTCCAGCACCCGTCCGACTCGCCAACAACCTCAGCGGCAACACAGGCTTTGCACCTTGACTCTCCCTCTTCCCACACGACCACTCGAGCCCTACGAAAGTAACGATACTAACGCAACCAATGCTGAGCAGCGCAATCACCTTCGGATCACTAATGGCGAGATCGTTGGCCGACATCAACGAGACGGCCGTAAGAATCGTGACGATGGACGATATCAGCGCAATGTTCCCGGAATGTCCATATCCACGATAAATCGCAGGATTCGTTTCGTTCTCCCGATGAAACCCGGTTGGTATTCGGGTGCATTATCAGACTGTGCGGCGAGCTGGGCGGGCGTCTTGCGAGGTGCGCCGGGGACGAACTTGATGATGCAGATGTAGGCCATGGCGAGGAGGGGAATTTGGACTAGAAAGGCTACGCGCCATCCTGTGGTGTCGTTCATCCATCCGCCTTTTTCCAAGGAGAAGAGAGAGGTAATGGTTGAGTCTCCTCGTCCCTTTTCACATTCGTCTCTGTCTTTCGTGAAGCTCACCGAGGGGACCGCCGAGACCGGCTGCGACTCCAAAGACGCAGTTTCTGTGGGAGAAGAATAGTCGGTACTTCAGGTCAAGGGATAGGCGGACAGTCAGAAGGTATGGAGGACGTACGTTATGCCTTGAAGCAACCCTCGATTCTTGAGGGGAACGAGATCGCTCATGACCACCGATACAATTGTTCTACGCAAGCAAGGCTTCCTCTACATTAGCTTTTTGAAACCTCAAGCGACGGACGGGTCAATCATCAGACTTACGGCATTCCTCCGCCACCGATACCCGCGACGGCTCTGCCGATGAGCAGGGCGTTCATGCTGCCTGCGATGCCGCACAGCAATGTTCCGAGCGTGAAGAACGTAAGTGCGATAAGGATAGACGTCTTCCTCCCTATAATATCACATAATCTGCAGACCAAGTACAGACAATGAAGGTTAGGATCCTGCCCTTCCTTGCCAGCACAGAAATCTTTTCGAGGACTTTACCTTGCATAAACAGGCGAAAAGGCCGCAAAGCTCAAGAGGTACGACGTCCCCAACCACGCCGACTGCTCGCTATGTCCAAAGGTGCTCGAGATGCTGTTCAGGAGCGTAGCGACTATGGTACTGTCGAGTGACGCTACGAAGACGGGGATCCAGAGGGAGGCGAGGATGGGAGCGAGGTAGCTGATGGGCGGCATTTCCGTTACATACCCTCCTCCTCCGCCTGCGTTTACATTTTGGACGACCGGGGTCCTTGAGCCTGAGGGCGAGCCTGAGCCTGAAGCGGGACTATCGGTCGCGCCATTATAATTGGAGACCACTGCAGGTCGATGGTTGTCCTTGAGCAAAGGCGTCCGCTCGTCCGTAGCCATCTTGAGATAAACTTCTTCGAATCCGCGAAGTCGATGGGAAAACTTGTCTTGGGATTCTTCTTGAATTCGTACGTCTTGTCGTTAGAGAGTTCTACTCCCACCTATGTAGACGAAAGGTCGGAGGGTCGAATTCTGACGAGGGCTGAGGGTAACACGGAACTCGTCTTGAAGCTCGATCGCTCGGTGAAATCTGTACAAAGAAGAAAGACAAGGACAGGAAACGAATGTGCGTCCGACCGCGACCTGAAGAATAAGAACCTATCAAAATGAAGGGGCGCACAAAGGACAAGCTGTCAGCGATGAGAACGAATGAGGTGGAAGAGCCAGACATCGAGGACCAGAGAACGCCGGAGGAAGCCTCGCCCGTTTTTCGACCGTTCGGAAGCCTCTACCATCCTGGAGCCATCTCGAACTGATCATCCACATGGCGTCGTTCCGGCTATACAGACTGTCGGCTCGACAATTGACACGCCAACACCCAGCATGTCCTGCTTCGCGCTTCGACCCTTCGACCGTCGCGGTCCCATGCGCTGGACGACAAAGAACGCGCGCAGTGCTCGCGTTTCTGTTCTGGGTGCTGCCTGACTAACGGTGCGTGGTGTCAGGAATTTGGAAGTTTGGATACTTGCTGCTTACTGCTTGGCCCGAATCGAAACCTGGGTGTGCCGCTGTTTCGCTGATCGTGAGCTGAGACCAGCTCGTGTTTCTACTTTTTGACCACGGCTCTCCTCGAAGCTGGGACGCTGGGGCTCGGGGCTCAGGCACATCTTATTGAGTACTCAGATGTTCGGTCTGAGATCTGAGATCTGAGAACCTGAGGAAGATCTGCGACGACTCACTCACTCACTCATCACTGTGCTCTGAGGATTCGGGGGAGGCTCAGCCGCTCAGGCCCCAGGGCTGCTCGTGTTCTTTCCAGCATCGATCCAGTTCGCATTATCGCAGTTCCCAACTCATTTATCTCGTTCCTGGCAGCGGAAGCTGCAATGATAATGTCGCCCGCCGCCCACCACGCCGGCGATTTTCGAGGAGTGCGACGTCTGCCTGCTGCCACTCGTCTGTCGGGCGGTGTGCCCCAGACCCAGGTGTCCTTCCCATGAGCGCTGCGGCCTACTGGGCGACAGCTTCATGCCAGCTGCCAGGCTCACACAATGCTGGTACAGATGTGCGACACGGTCCGCATGCTGCACAGGTTGCAAACTCGCAATACAGTAGACTCCCTCTAAAGCCATAGCCTCTAAACCCATAAACCGTTTAGATCCCATAGATGACCCCGGAACACAGTCTGTTCTCAATGGGTTTCGGCCCAACCCATACCCATAATTCGCTCCATCCCATACCCTCGGAGACCTTGATTTATGGGTTTAGAGAGAGAAAAACCACGTGGAATGACTCGCAACACGGTGTTCCGAGACGTCGCGACACCGTGTCGCCCTCGCGACACCGTGTCGCGAACCTGTCGCGACCTTCGAACGTTCGAAGACGCGACGCGTTTTCAGAAAAAGACAATTTCCTCTCTCATCCCACATCTACTCTGCATACTCAAGCTCCTCATCATCTCACTTCTCTCATTACTATGGTCGTTCATCGGCGCACCTCCTCACCGGCTAAGTCCGGGAAGAAGAAGGTGCAGCTGCGCACACAGGAGAAGATCCGAATCTTGGACTGGATGAAGAGGACGGGGCGTGGCCAGACTGATGCGGCCAGACACTTCCAGGACGAGTACCCCGGCATCAAGCAGCCGCTAATTAGCGAATTTGTGAAGAGGCAGGAGGATATTCGCAAGCTTGCAGCAGAGGAGGCAGCCGTAGACAGCATGCGATCACGTCAGGTACGATGCCCAGAAATGGAGAAGGAGCTCGGCCTTTGGATCACGCAGGTTTTGGAGCAGGGATCTCTTCGCCTCAACGGCGCTCATATCGTAGCCAAGGCCAAGAAGATCATGGACGTATTGAAGACTCCAGACAACAAACGGCCGGCTTTGTCCAGTGGGTGGCTTACGCGCTTCAAACGACGTCACGGTCTGAAGTCCTTTCGGTTTCATGGTGAAGCTGCCTCTGCATCACTGGTCGACGTGGATGGGGAGCGCGAACGCTTGAAGATTTTGACCAAGGATTGGGCAAGAAAGGACATTTTCAATATGGACGAGACGGCATTGTTCATTCGGTAGGTACAAACCCAGACTCCGCATGCGTTACATCGTTAGACTCTTTTCTTGCTCTGACACTGCTACATCATATATGTCTATCTCTACAGTCAAGTACCAGATCGCGCATTGGCAACGAAGGAATTGTCAAAGAGTGGAGTCAAACAGGACAAATTCCGGCTGACAGTCGGTTTTTGCGCAAATGCGGACGGAACGGAAAGGATGGCCCCCATTATTATCGGCAAGGCCAAGAAACCCCGTTGCTTCAATAAGCACACCGGCCAGCAACTTGGTTTTGACTATCACAACAACAAGACCGCTTGGATGACAGGTCTCATCTTCTTCGACTGGTTGATGAGGTGGAACGAGGCTCTTCGCAAGGACAGTCGAAGGATACTTCTACTCGTCGACAATTTCAGTGGGCACACAGTCGACACCTCCAAGCTCACGAATATCCAGCTCGAGTTCTTCAAGCCGAACCTTACCGCTCACGTTCAGCCATTGGATGCAGGTATAATTCGTTGCTTCAAAGCCAAGTACCGGACTTTGGTGATCAACCGATCCCTCGAGCGATATGAGCAGGGCGAAGCCGATTTCTACGCCATAGATCAACTCGTGGCGATGCGTTTCCTTCTTGAGGCCTGGTACTCTGTGGCAAACAAGACAATTGAGAACTGCTGGAAGCATACGAAGATCCTCCCAAGCGATGTCACCCCGGTCCCCAAACTCTGGCATCATCACAGGCAGTTGCAACTGAAGCCTCAGCCTCATCATCCGAAACTTCCTCCCTTCCTGGTGTTGCGGTTGCCGAACAAGAAGCATCCGATGCACTTGATCGGTTCTACGAGACTGGTGCTGTTCCACGACCTTCCCGACTCTCAATCAATGAGCTGCTCAATCCCATCGAAGAGCGACCATCGCGACACTCTCGCTCCCTTCCCAACTCTGACGACAATGGCCTGGATCTGGAAAGCACGAGCTGGGAGGAAATGGACGGGATGAAGATGGCTTGGATGATGAGATCGAGATGGTGGTGATAGAGACGACGAGAGCGATGGAGACGATGAAGAGGATATCACTGTGGTTGCACCGACCCCCCTCCGTGCGCTTGGTATGGTGGCCGGCCTCGTCGACTTCACCGATTCCCAGACAGATCCCTTCTTCCGAGACTTTGCTCGCATGCTCACATTGTGCAAGCAGAAGATCAATATTCAAAGGCAGGAGGCAATGATCCAGCCTCGTATTGATGATGCCTTTGCACCTCTTGCTTCACCATGATCTCCTTCTTCATTCTTCTACTGTTCTGCACTTCTACCCCTCAATCAAGAATCAAGTTCCTTTGTGCTACGTCTCTCTTCACAACAGTTCAAAGACTGCGAGCAGTGAGCATTAGGTCATTGCCCATTGGCCATTGGCCTCAGCCATAAGTTGGTGAATGAGGAATAGTTAAGACCGACTGGCTCAATACATCATTATCGACGCTGGTGTCTGTTTACTAAGGGTTGGCAGGGACTGTCTAATCGACATGTCGATTATAGAGTCCTAAGCCCGGTAGTGATGTATGGGTGGGCAACCATACATCATACAATCCCCTGTTCTTTTAGCAGTACTCGTCCGATAACTGGAGTCTGGAACGCGCTGACGGCCTCTAACTACCCTGCTGGGCTGGACCCGCTGACAAACCAGAGTTATCAGACTCTAACCAGGTCTAGATGTATGAAGCCAAGTCTGTGCACTGAGCTTTGCCCAAGCTGTGCGCCTTATCCTCACTATAAATAAAAAAAATACAACTCGACGTCCGAGGAATCGAACCGCGGTCTTCTATTTCGGTGGTTTATCCTGACCACTCAGCTATGCGCTGTTTCTATTTATCCAGTCCTCTAAAATGGAAGTATTTAACCTGGTTTAATGCCCTCCCCCTAACCCCATATACTCTCAGACCCATAACTGAAGATTGTCCACCGCGACCTATGGGTTTAGAGGGAGTCTACTGTACATAATAAGGCACCCGGATAGATTATGTAGTGAGTGCAGGGAAGGCGTAATAAGAGAGGGACATGGGACACCGTGTCCATCTGAACTTCTCATCGTAACAGCAGGTCAACAACGAACAGCTGCACCTTCGAGGCTCGACCTGCCGGTCGTTCTCAGGCGGTCGCCTCTCGAGAGCATGGTCTACGGCGATGCCGGGTTGCACCCGGGTCCAGCGGAGCCAAGCCGAGCGAGGATGAGCGATACTGAGGTGACGGAGACCATCCGCGATCGCATCTCTCGGCGAGGTATCGCTCCGGCATGAAGAATTCTTCACATGGAAAGAAGCTGACAGCAAGTTCGAGAAGGATTGTAATACGGAAGGAATGACGAGGAAAGTTACGATGGAAGTCCATTTATGGGTGCGCGCGGCGAACGCGTGTGAAGTCACAGACGCGCTGCTGGTAAATTGGAGGACGCGTTTGTGGTGCTTGGGCAGAGGAACGCGTAAGAAAAGATCGTCGGCCAGATGGGGTTCGAATTACAAAAGCGATTCCGTGGCTTAAATTAGATCTACTGCAGGTCTTAGGAGCAAGTTTCAGCCTAGGTGCAATGATCTGCAGATCCAGTTGTAATAGTTTGTAATGATGATTTGTTTGTTGCGTTTGTAAGCTGTAAGGGCTAAAGCTTCTCTTTCTTTGTGCCCCTCGTCTTCCTTTCGATTCGGTCATGTTGTGACTCTCAGGCATCCCACCACTCACCCTTTCGATTGCTGGTGGACGATTGTGCCAGCCAGGATCATCTGTATGTGCTCTTCGCCTTTCCCTTGTTTATGATCGACAGCCCTTCTCTCCCCTTTCCATCCCATCCACCATCCCACCACGACGACCTTCAAGCTTCAACCCTCGCTCCGCCTCTCCGCCTCTCCGAAAGTCCGACCCTCCCATCCTCAACCTCCTCTCATCTCCTCTTCCCTAGGTCCCGCGGAGAAGAACGCCAGACGAGGTCCGGGTCCACTCGTCAACCACTCCACACTCAAACACACATTCTTTTAATCGATCACTGTCCTTTTCTGGCCCTTGCCCCTTCTTCTTTCGATTTCTTCTTTCTCCTTCAACATCTCCATTATGGCAGCCTCAACCTCAAGAAGATCACCCTCTCAACGAAGGACAGCCGTTCTCCTTCTCTCCCTCGTCCTCGTCCTTTCCGCAAACTCAGCAAACGCAGATCTCGTAAAAAGACTGCAACATCAACATCACCATCAACAGATCGTCCACCGAGCACCCGCCCTTGTCCCGCGGGCAGCATCAGCTCCCATCCTCTCCTTCTCTCGGCGCTCACAATCAGAACTCGCACCAGAAAAGCGACTGGGCGGATTGCTGAGCGGGCTTCTTGGGGGTGGTAAAACAACGGAAGCCCCACTTCCAACACATTCGCCCGTTCGCCCAAATCCACCTTCCATCCCACCCGGTTCAGGCAGCAGTGGTGGTGGTGGAGGAGGAGGAAACACAGGTGGAGGAGGCAACACTGGCGGCGGTGGTGGTGGTACTAACCCAGGGACAGGCGTCAGCCCTGGTACAGGAACCGGCAACACGGGTGGGAACACTGGTGGGAACACGGGTGGTAGTGGTGGTGGTGGTGGAAGCGAACCCGTTACAAACCCACCCTCTGGAACGGGCGGCGGTGGAAACACAGGTGGTAACAGCGGTACAGGCGAAAATCCCACCACACCCAACGAGCCTACCACCGGTGGCAGCAATACGAACCCAGGTACGATCCCTGCCGATAACAATGCGGGAGGCACTCCACCACCGTCAGCGATACCTACTGACGGCAGCCTCCCTCCTTCATCACCTCCCTCAGGTTCAGGCACCGGTACCGGTACCACCGGTACCAAGGGCGAAGCTGGCACTGGTTCCACTGGCCAGACCGGCACCAGCTCCTCGGGAACAAAGGGGACCGGCAACACATCTACTTCTGGAAGCACGGGAAGTAACGGTGTGAGTGCTACCGACGCCGATGGAGACGGGTACGTCGACAACGGATCTACCAATGCCGATGGTACCAACTACAACTCTGGAACGGGATCATCGACAAATGGATCTAATGGCAACAACAAGAACAACGAATCTGGCAAGTCCGGTGGTTCATCCGCTGGCAAAATCGTCGTCCCCGTCCTCGTCACCCTCTTCATCCTCGCCATCGTCGTCGGTGTTGCATCCTACTTCTGGAAACGGTACAGCCGAGCCAAGGATGCCCAAAATCGGGACAGCTTCAGTTGGGTTAAGACAGAGGGTGCCGCCTCTGTTGCAGGGAAACGTAACACCCAGAGGCGGGACAGCGGAGAGAGTTTTGCAGCTATCGCTCGGCCGGCCAGTCAAATTTCGTTCGGCTCACCTCAATTGCCCATGGCAGCGCACTACCCGCACCCGGCTGCTGCCGAATTCGGTCACTTGCACCAAGACACCATCCAAGTTTCTGGCTGGCCCGCCGTATCTGAGCAGCAGTTCCGCACTCAGTCTATCCCCTCCACACACCACACGCACGAACCTACCTCCGATGATGCCCAGCATTTGAATGACGACCGACCAGGTTCGGGGCTGTACCCCTTCAGCAATGGAGCGCACGAGTACAACCCTCGCTCCGACGACGGATCAACAGGTCTCCCCTCTGACTACCCGGGTAAAATCTACGGAACCTACTCTGAGCACAGCCACAGTCAAGCCCAGAGCCATTACCGCACCGCGACTGAAGGAAGCCACCCTCGTGAGATGGACCGGGTTGAGGGCGAAGAGACCATCTCTCCCTTCGCTGACTTCCATGCGTCCCGAGCATGTTGAGCATCGACCAAATTGCGAACATGCAAGCCCAGCCTCGGAGAAGCAGTGAACAGCCTACCTACAGCCTCGATCCTCACATCAGTCAGTTGGAGCGGTTGAGCGGGACCATCTTGCCCGTGTACGGCAATGGGAGTGGTCAACAGAAGGATGTGCCTCCACCACCTTCTTTGATGCCTGGCAGCGCTTCGAGCTTCGTCTTTGTTCAATCGCCCAGTAGCAGCACCCTCAACAGCCAGACCAGCCCGGGCTCAAGCATCAAATCACCCCGCAAACCGGTCCCTTCATTGGGCACGAACCGTGCTAACAATGACCGGATAAGTCGGGATGACGCTTCGTCGCTCAACCTGAAGATGAAGTCGAATACCAACAGTTTCGTCTCGGCGTACACGATGGCAACGGAGGAAGTCACCATGGACGGCGAAGAAGCCTTTGTGATCGGTCGTGACTTGCTCAATGTCTCCAACGACTCCTCTTCGGCTTCCTTCCCCCAAGTACCGCTTGGTCGGCCGAATGAGGGTCGAGAGAGCGTAGCGACCATCACACCCGCTTCCTCCCTCGCACCTCAATCGGTCTCTGCCGTAACCCGAGCGGACTCTGACCCGTTCGGCGATGAGCACAACTACCACGCCGCCGCAGCTGCAGCAGCAACTGCCTCCGCCGCCTTGAAAGCATCCGCAAATCGGAACACCTCGGTGTCTACGGCGACGACGACCACAGGCAGTTACACCTCGGATGAAGCTCTCTCCATCCGGATGTCCCATTTCCAGAATGTCGATCCATTCACGGGATCGAACAATGGTTCGGGTCTTACCTCCGATCCTCGGGCAGTTAGTCCGATGACGGGACGACGGGGCACACAGTCTTCCTTTGCGCAGAGCGATATCATCAGGGAGTAGCCCAAGTTTTTTTCCCTTTCTTTATGTTCCGGGTGGTTCCTTCTCCTCCTCGCTCGAGCTCCTTTGATTCTCGTTGATTCCCCCACCACCCTCTCCCATCTGTCGATTATCACTATTCTCCTCTCTCCCCCCCCTTTCGCTTTCTCCTGGGCTTCCCATTACTTCGCTTTCCCCCTCTCTCTCTGGACTCGCGACCCTTGCTTCCCTTTTTCTGCCCCCTACTTATCCCAACTACTGTCCGTCCCTACCTATAACATCTTCGGACCACTGTCACTCTTTTGAACATTACAACACAACCATCTACCTCTGCTCGTCTTTACCTCCCTTCCTCGATCTTCTTACACACATATGTTCGCACTCGATGCGCCTCGCGCAATGGAAGCTTCTTGCCCACTACTTTTCGAACCTCTGCACCCAGACTGAATCGTATAAGGACATGAGAACTGTATTACTCTGAGCACTTTTCGATAGGCACGACGGTTGCGATAAACAGGACAGGAGACGAAGGAGACGACGGGAGTTCAGAGCAAAAGGGAGATGCAAACCGACGTCTTGAGATTTGAGAATTGGAGTGGAAGTATTGAAGGACCCCGGCGGAGACCGAAGGGAAGGAGCTGGCCCAAACACCCCCCTTCAACCAGGGAACGACACCATCGACGATCTAGGAACCGCCCGTCCATCAGGCGAATGCAAGAAGAACCCATAATCAAAAGGCCACCCCCTCTCCTCCTGTCCACAATCCAACCTCGAAAAGCCAGCCAAGTACGGCGAGACCGGAAGGAGCGCCGCTTTTCGCACATTCAAGATCGGGATATGCTGTACGGAGAAGATCTGCGCCTCCTCGGACGAAGTGAGCCAAGCGGCCGCTCGTAAACTCGGCGCGACTTGGAGGAGTTTACCCCGGACTTCTTCCTGGTCCAATGCGTCGTCCTGCGTCGAATTGAGAGCGACGACTTGAATTCGGGGCAGATATCGCAAATGTTCCAACGCATAGACGAAGAAGCCCAGCCCACTCTGTAAGCGCTTCGTGAACGTCGTCGCCGATGCGAACTTGTCGTGGCAGACAAGACAGATCTCGAGCAAATTAGGGAAGTAGGTCGAATTGACCGGTCCGAAGAAGTCGCAGACCGTCGTGAATTGGTTCGGGTCCAGGACGATGTCGAGCGCGGTCAAGTTCGCGAGAGGTTCGGTCCAAGGAACTGAAGGTGTCAGATGCATCTCCCACGACCGACCTTTGACAAACGCAGTCACGTAGGGCGCGCCCGATTCCGTAGCAGCCGCGAACGGGTCCTTCTTCGATCCGGGTAGCCAGAGCACACATGAGCGTAATTGAGGCGGGTACCTGCTCGGCCTCTTGCACTTCTGATCACTGTGCATCGAAAGATGCTCGATGCTTGGGTGATCGTGGACGAACTTGATTATCCGGTCTTCGCTCGCCTTGCACATGTCGACGTCGAGAATCTTCAGACGCGGGTGAGACCAGGACCATCGGAGAGCGTCAGAGACTTGCCCAACGAAGGAGATCCTCAGCTCGACGAGATCAAGCCATTTCCGACCGAGCATGATGTCGAGCTCCTTCATCTCGTACGGGTATTGTTCCGCATTGACGAACGACAGGGACAGCGAGGTAAGGCTGTTCCAGTAATGTTTGGCAAAGGCGAGCAATGCATACCGATGTTCCGGGAAAATCGTCAATTTGATCGTATTGACATCCCGTTGACAATCGGCAAGACTCATCGGTATCGTCGCCGGCAAGGTGACGACCTCGCTCGTATCTCCTCGAGGCAAGACCTGGAACAACTCCAACTTGTCCGACATGCGCATGATCGATTCGAGCGAGGCCCACATCACACCTTCGAAATGACGCAAGAAGGCAGCTCGTTCCTCTTGCTTGACCGTGCTGGGCGGTATGTAATGCGGCGCGGTACCCGTGACTCGGATGGCGCGTATCCGAGCGGCAGCAGGTCTCTGAGCCCGACAGACTTCGTACAAAGCCTTCAGACACCAGAAGTCCAACGCAACGTCGATCCTCAATTCCGGATTTTGATCATTCTTCGGACACACCCACGAGAAGATATCCGCCAGTTGCATAAAAGGCGTCAACGAGGGCCAGAACTGGGAAAAGCTAGAGGCGACCGAGGTAGTAGGTTGCAACCAGACCTCACTGAACGGCCAATTGTCCGAAAGACATAACTCCTTGACGAAAGGGGCGAGGTACATCTTCTTCTTGAGTAACTTGTGTATGCCGAGTATCGAACCTCGACTGACTTCTATTCGTTCGAGGAAGATGGCCATCGCGGCTTTGTAGGTCGTACTGCTCAGACGGGACATCGTGAGCACCATCGAGACGTCCGGCATGGCTACGCGGGCCAGGGCGCGTAGGAGCTCGTCATTCCGCCAAAACTTGGCTTCAGCACTCTTGATGTGTGATTCGTGTCGGCCATTTCTTGAAGAAGAGGCCATAGGAGCAGCGGCGGGAGCTGAGGACGAGGTCGACGAGGAGGCGAAGGAGCGCACTTTGGCTGCTGTGTAGGAAGATGAAGCTGGCTTGGGCGGCGCAGGTTTCGTCGACTGGGATGAAGATGGGTCCTTGCTGCGTTGCTGTTGGAAGTTCGGCGCGGGCGAAGGGGAAGCTGAAGGAGCAACTACATTCGCGCGTCTTCTCCGCGAGACATCAGGCAAGCCGTCATCCTCGTGTTCGCGCTTGACATGTTGGCGAAGGCAAGTAAGAATGCGAGGTTGAAGAGGATATGGAGGAGTGCAACATGATGGGACCAACACTCGCTGAAACGAGGATGATCGACATTCCGGCATCTCGACTCGAGCTTCTCGAACTTCCCGATAAAATTCGACAATCTAATCTAATCTCCCGATCGCACAGAAGCCGAAAGACTGGCGAAGATGGTTTGGACTTTTGGACAGGGCCAAATTTTTGCATTGTCAAAGATAGAGAAGGTCGGGGTGTGAAGGAGCTGACTTGAGGGCCCTACTGACGCGGAGGGAGAGACAATCATCTCCGTGGCGGCCCACCCCGAGTCCTAAGCGCCTGCTTCGCCGCCCCCGGAGGCAACTTCGGCCCAGGCCCACCCCCCTGATCACTCGACTGCGCCTTGATAGTCTCATCCACACTCAAGATCAGACAACTAGCCTCAACAGCACTGTTGAGCGCATTGATCTTCACAATACTGGGCTCCCACACGAATCGCTCCATGTTGTCCGCCACGCCCTCCGAATCCATGTCGATGCCCGCCCAGGTCTCGCCTTGGGCGTGTTGCATTCGGAGCTTGTTCAGCAGGTCTGTGGCGTCGAAGCCGGCATTGTCGGAGAGTTGGCGCGGGATGCATTCGAGAGCCTTGGCGAAGGCGGCGATGATGAGTTGCTGCTTGCCGTGGATGGTACGTGCGTGGTCGCGGAGGTGCTTGGAGAGTTCCATCTGTGTATGAAGGATAGGTGGATAAGTCACATCTTCATCAAGACACATACAAGGTAAGGATACACACCTCGATAGCGCCACCTCCAGCGACGACGGCATTGTTCTTCATAGCCCGCTTCACGATCATGATAGCATCGTGCAAACTCCTCTCTACCTCCGCAATGAACTGCTCAGCTCCACCACGGAGGATGAGAGTGCACGTCTTGGCCGCAGGGCAGTCCTCGAACAGGTTGAAGCGCTCCCCACCGATCTGACGTTCCTCAAAGGTACCACAGGTTCCGAGGTGTCGCTCGGGGTCAATGTCGGAGCATGTAGACTGAATGCTACCGCCGACGGCCTGGACGACACGCTTGAGGTCGTCGTTGGCGACCCGGCCGGCACAGAAAATGTTTCGGTCGGCAAAGTACTGAGTCGCCAAGTCACCGATGGGCAATTTGGAGAGGACGACCTGGGCACCCGTCTTGACGATAGCCTCGAGTTTCGCGTAGATGATCCCCCACTCGGCATCGACGATGGCCTGGTACTCAGCCACCTCGCTGATCCGGACCTCGGCATTGTCCTTCTCAGCCTTGAGCTCGAGTTCGACATTGAGACAGAGGATCTTGGGGTTCTTGAAGCTCTTGGGTTGCTGTTCGAAGCCGGCATATGCGAAGGTCTTCTTGAAGGCGACACCTCTGACCAGCTGGGAATCTTGCATGGCTCCACCGGGCACCTTCTTGACACCGATCAGGGACTCATCGAGGTCTTCGGGGTCGAGGATGCTGACTGCGTCGACGACCATCTCGGCGAAGAAGGGACGTTGTGATACGATGAGCTTGGAAGACATGGAGGTACCTGCGCACTTGAGCAGCAACGACCGGAAAGCCCTGGGTGCGAAGAGGTCCGACGCGGTCAGTTCCCTTTTCCGTATCAATTGTTGCTCAGAGAAATGAGACTCACTCTGGATCCGACTTGTCGATGCTGACAGCGAGCTCCTTAATCCTGTCCACCGCGAGTTGGCCAGCCTTGCGGTACCCACGAATGATCGTATGCGGCGACACACCCTCCTCAATAAACTGCTTACTCTCCTTGAGCATCTCTCCCGCAAGGAGGACAACAGAGGTGGTGCCATCGCCGACCTCTGCGTCCTGAGCGCGTGCGATGTCGACCAAGGTGCGTGCTGCTGGGTGTACGATCTCGAGCAGTTTGAGCACGGTTGCGCCGTCGTTGGAGATGGTTGCCTCTCCTCTGCCGTTGACGATGAGTTTGTCGCTTCCGCGTGGGCCGAGGGTGGTGGCTACGCACTGTACGACGGAGGAGCATGCGCCGATGTTGGAGAGGAGTTGGGGGACACCTTGGCTGGAGTCTGTTCCTTCCTTGAGGACGATAATTTGCGGTTGCTGTGTTGAGGGAAGAGAGAGGGTGAGCGCAGAGCATACAGCATTGAGAGATGGATAGAGAATACTTACCATCATGCCGAGTCTGCCTTGAGAAGCCATGCTGGGCGAGTGTGTGTTGGGGAAGAAGGTGGTGGGTGTCCTGAGCGTAGTATTGCAGAGAAGATCTTCTCACCTTCACCTTCACCTTTGACTTCTCTTGTCGGCTGCTTGTCGGCTCTCACTCACTCACTCACTTCCACCTCATCCTCACTACCCTCACTGCCATCCTCAAGCACATACACTCACACACTCAGCAGACATGGACGACGACGCACGCAAAGCACTCGCCCTCGCACGCAAACACTACGAAGCTGGCAACTTACCCACCGCACTCAAATGGGCAACCAAATCAAACGCAATCTCACCCTCACCAGAAGCACAGTTCCTCATCCAGAAACTATCCTCCTCATCCTCATCATCAACAGCAACTGCCAATGGAAGCAGTAGTACCAGCAGCAGCAGCACAAGACAACGAACAGCAGCACCAGCAGCATCTTCTTCAAAATCAACAGAACAAGCTCACTCAGCTCCAAAGAGAGAATTCACAAAAGAACATCAGGAGGTCGTAGTCCGCGTTCGCAAGGCAGGCGGCGACTACTACAAGGTCCTCGCCTGTGAAAAGACAGTAGACGAGAACGGCATCAAGAAAGCATATCGCAAGGTGAGTTCGCTTTCCCTCCCGCTCCACCCGCTGAGAAGGGAGGAATTATCGCTCACCACTCCTGTTATTCTACCAGCTCGCCTCCAACTACATCCAGACAAGAACGCCGCACCAGGAGCAGACGAAGCTTTCAAACTCGTCGGAAAAGCATTCGCAGTCCTCTCCGATCCAGACAAACGAGCAGCCTACGACCGATACGGTGGGGATCCTGATGATGCTCGATCAGCAGCGGGCGCTCAAGCCGCACGCGCTGCAGGTGGCTTCCAAGCTCAGCAGTTCAGAGGTGGTGGATTTGGAGACGAGATTGATCCGACTGAGATCTTCAATATGTTCTTTGGTACAGGCGCGGGGATGGGTGGTGTACATATGAGCATGAATGGGCAGACCTTCAGCTTTGGAGGGCCTTCTGCCTTTCGAGCGGCACAGGGACCGGGTCTACGAAGACAGGGCGGTGGACATCATCAACAACAACAACGAGGAGGACGGACACATCAAGACGCCTCGATCTGGTTGCAGATCCTACCACTCCTCGTCATCGGTCTCTTCACAATCCTCACAGCTCTACCGTCCCTCTTCACCACAGCGGACCCCAAATACACCTTCGCTCCCGCCGGAGCCTATCGATCACAGCGCTTCACCCCAGGCCATGGAGTCAGCTACTATGTCGACCAAACTTCCTTCACCCGTCATCCGTTCGTCACGGGCGAGTCACAATCCAATGGAGGCTTGCCTGGCTTTGAGCGCAGAGTCGAACGGACCTGGGTCGGCCATCTTGAGGAGGATTGTTCCCGAAAGAGGGACTCGCAGGATCGGAGATATCAGCAGGAACTTGGCTTCTTTGGTATTGGTGTGAGTATACATACATCTCTTTCTTCAGCTTTCATTTGAGCTCACACTCTGCCCTCCTCTCACTAGGCCAACATGGAACTCGCACGCAAGATCCGCCAAGAGAAGTACGAGTCATGCGAACGATTGCGCGACTGGGGCATCGTCATGTAGTCTCAGTCTTCCCTCCAACCCCCCGTGTCACCTCGGCTTCCTCCCGCTGTACTTTCTCTCGCACTTTGAGAATTCCATCATCCTCAACAAACCAAACCCAGCAGCCCCCTTTTGCACATACTCGACGAAACCCTTCTGCGAACGCTCACTACCCTCTCCACCCTGTCTTGTCACGTCTTAGCTTACATTAAATGCATTCTCCTTTCTTTCGCACGCGATCAAGTCGAAGTGGGAAGGCAGGGAGACCAAACAAGACTTTGAGATTTGCTTTTGCTTTGACAAGCACTACTACTGCAGCGGTGCTGAAGGGACGGAGAGGAGACTGGGTGTCGCGTGATGAAGGGAGAGAAGCGAACCAGAAACGATGCTTGCGTCGAGAGAAAGGGGAAGCCAAACGGTGTCGTCGATCTCGAAGGGATCTTGAAAAGCGGGAGAGAGAGAAAAAGGAAAGGAAAGGCTCGTTTTCAAAGGACATCAAAGGCCGACTTGGGTCCTTCACCATCGTTGCCGTTACGCAGGACCGCAGAAGGACCTGGCGAACAGGGCGAAGGAAAAGGGGGAAGAGAGGGTTTGGAAAAGAAGTCAATCGAAGTTGAACGAATGAAGGCCACATCAACAGTACGTCTGCAACCCATCGCACACCTCGGAGCAGCACTTCCCCCGCTCGCCGCCGTCCGCCGACTCGCATTGATGGGGAGCACATCGACAAGCCTTCTTACCCTGTTCATGCTGCGTTCCACCCGATCGCTGGTCGACATCCTCGTCGTCTTCTTCCTCGGGCTTCACCATCGTGGCCGTCGGGACGACGATCTCCTCCCCATCCTCCGCTCCTCCTCCTCCACGAGTGTCGAGCACGGGCACGGCGGCGATGTTGACGTCGACGTGCACTATGGGTGGCTCAGCTGCGTCGTCGTCCCCTTCGGGCCAGAACTCGACTTTGAGGATGGGCGTATGGGCAGCGGGCTCATGGTACCCTCTAGGCCAGAAGGTACGAAGGAAACCATTGACGTCCATGTCTGGTTTGTGTGGGAAAGTACGCAGCTTGGTCAGTTAATGAATGCCTTAAATGAAGTCTTCAACCAAAAGGAACGTACCTGTACGCATGACGACCTCCCTTCCATCCAAGCCATCCCAATCCGTACCCTTCTTACCACCACCACCCCCACCAAAAAGATGAGGCGGCACCTCCCAACTCACCGCCATCTCCTGCGACTTGATCCACTCTTCCCTACCCCTCTCCTCCGAGCCCTCCGTAGCAAGGTGCGTAATGACCTCACAAAGTCGGTCAAAGCCCAACTTCGCATCAGCATCCGGCACCGTAGGACGATGCTCATGTACATTCGATCCCTCGCCGTCTGCTCCATGATGATGGCGGCCTCCCTTCTTGGTGGTGGTCGCGGTCGTGGTGGCGCTCGACGATTTCGTAGAAGGCTTGGAGGAGAAAAGCCAGGAAGTCGCAAGACTACTCATTGTCGAAGTCGTCGTGCCCGTCGCACCCTTGTTCGCGGGCTTGCCTCCCTCCCCAAACTCAAGGATGTCCAGCAAGCTGACGACGCGCAGCTCACGGTCGATGGTGTCGGAAGGTGGCTCGGCGAGGACTGTGAGTGGGTTGGGGGATGATAGGGTTGGTTGGGGGGTTGAGTGGAATTCCAGGTCCACGAAGATCACTGGTACTGGACCATTTTCTTGAGTTTTTGAGGCAGGAGTTCGATCTGGTAACAGGGGGGAATGAGGTGGGAATGGAGGAGGAGAGGAGGGAGGATTAAAGAGGGTCAATAAGTGCAAGAGATCTGTCAGCCAGCACCCAACCAACCAAGCAAGCTTCAGATCACCCCATGTGTCATGCTTGTCACGGCCCAACAAGCACCGGGCTTCGACATGAGACGATTGAGTTGTAGATTGAGACAGATGGGGAGACGATACTATAGCCAGGTGAGGGGGTGGGAACAGAAAGAAATGTTCCAAGCGGAAAAGAAAGGGGAAAGAAAAGTGAGGGTGTTTGAGTTCGATCGATCGAGAGTTGAGTGAGTGTGAAGAGAGTTGGGAAACACGTAGGAAGGGTACGGGTCCTGGGGATTGGCCCGAGAGATCGACCACAGATCTGCCCCCCCGCGCGCGCCCCCTAAGTCTTCGTTCTTTTTTGATGTTGCCGATGTTGTGGATCATTGTTCAGAGGTTGCCGAGACAAGAGAAGAAGGAAAAGACCGAGAGGAAAGAGGAAAGAAAAGGCTGCAAGCTTGTGGTGTCAAAAGAACGTCTCGTCGAAATCCAGTCGGCGGACCTGGTTCTCCGAGCCTTGAAGGGGGGAAATCCGTTCCCGGCCGCGTTCGGAATCACCCAGTAGGAAGTTCGCCGGAGAAAGATGGAGCGCAGGGTCGATGGGACGAGTCGTTGGAAGGGAGAATATTAAAGAGAAAGAAAAAGGAAAGTGTATGCAAAAGGACGGTGTGTGTGAGGAAGATCAGCCCCGACCCTCGGGCGTGGGACACGCTGTGCGCGCGCAGTCTTGATCCGCGAAGGTTGGCCGTCGGCGAACGAATGGGAGAAGAGAAATGTGATGAAAGGAGGAAACCGCGAAAACCCCCTCTGGTGGCCTCCCCCCATAAAGGATCTTGTGGTGAATATGCTGACATTGTCCAAAGAGATTGTGTTTGCTGTAAACTCGACGGAGACCTTAGGCGCGTGGGGGGTCCTTATCCGGTATCACCGATAACTGCCCATATTCAGCGTCGTGTCCTCAGGATACGCCGAAGGCTTGGGCTTCCGCAACCTCAGCTGTCGAGCTGGCCATCCAGCATATACGGCGCCCTGGTTACACAAGATGAACGTCAGTTAAAAAAGCAGTACTTCACCAGGAAAGAAAGGGCAAAAAACTCACCGCCTCAGCAATCTCTCCCGAAGCAACAAGCGTATGCTCCAACAACATACTCCTCGGCTCCATACTAGCCCCACTCAACAACCTCGACCCACTCCTCATCGCACACCCATCCCAATCCTCAACTTGTTCAACGAGAACCGGCCCCGAGAATTGATATGCGCCACAACCGAACAGTCATCCAAACTGACATGATCACCCATCGAGACCAGCTCAGGCTCCGTCAGTTGGAGCGAAGGTTTCCCACCCGCCCAGATCGCACACTCTTTACCAACGTGCGCACCCAGCGCGCGCAGGTACCACACCGCATAGATCGACCCAGAAATAAGTCCAATGATGTGTCCACCGTATCCTCGGCCAAGCAGACGCTGGAGCGTCAAGTGGAGTTGCCAGCGTTGACAATAACTGCTCTTGTCCCAGTCGTACCGTCCCTCGCGTCGTCGGCCAATCACAGCCCACTTGGTGCCGATGACCCACAAGAACGCAAGAAGCATCTGGGCCGACATCGCAACGATGAACGCCACTGCTATGTACGCATACACCAGACCGGGCCGGTACCAGTGGTCGTTGAAGATAAACGTCCACTTGTCCTCGAAGTGCACCCGGAGCAGGTTCATCGTCACCACCGTGATCACAGCGGGTGTGGCCCAGTACGCCGAGCTGAAGATCGCCATGGCCAGATTGATGAGGACGAGCAACAGATAAGGGAAGACGAAGAAGCTCGCCTTGCGACGGTAGAACGCTTTCCCAAACGGCGTAATCGTCTCATCGTCCGAACCAGCCTCGACACCTTCCTTCGTATCCTTCGCAGCTTTTCCAAAACTGACAGCCTCACCATTCTTCGAGCCCATCCAGACCGTACCTTCCTCGTAATGTCCATTCCGCTTCGCAAGCGCACCGGAACCCATCACGCACTGCCGACCAATCGTCGTACCAGGAAGCAAGACGACCCGATCGGCAATCATCGCACCCCGACCCACTCGGACCTTCGCCCATCCGATCGAGTCCGAAGTGAAAACCTCCGACCGGGATCCAAAGACCACATCGTCGCCCAGCTCCAACAACTCAGGATCAGGACAGTAAATACCCGAACCAGGCCAGTACACCCTCCGACCGACCCGAGCACCCATCGCACGGTAGATGACAGACGTCATCTCGTAATGAGTACCCAGAATCGCAAACGCCCGTCGGATCTGAGGCTGCGACAACAGACTCTGACCCATCCAGCGTCGGAAGAGCGCAATCTGCGTCGCATTCCGCATCGAACCTTCCCGATTGAGTCCCAAGAGTCGCTTGACGAGGATACCAAAGACAATGTTGATCATAGGCGGTAAGATGTTGCGCACCACACGAGCGACGTAGTGCCACCCAATCCGACGAGGGTACGCAAACCACGCAATGACGCCCTTGACCGAGTCGTGGTGGTTGAAGTCGAACGGCTGGGCAAGGAGCATGAACAGCGACGCGATCCAGGGTACGTAGCACAGGAAGCTGACCAAAAAGGTGATCGGAATACCGAAGAGGACGATCAGGATCATACTAGGCTCAGGACCCGACGTCCGGTTGAAGGCCGCATAAGCGTCCGAACTAGGCTCCTCATGCGACGAAGACTGAGGTCCCCAAACCGTCCCGTCCGCAAGTCGAGCACCCGGCGAGATCTGGGTAAACGTGTTCACAACACAGTCCCGACCAATAATGATCGGTTCCAACCGGAAATAGCCGTCCCGCTCCACACAGAATCCACGGACGAGCGACTTGTCGAGCCGGACTCCGTCATGAAGCGTAATCAGATCGTACTCGCCCAACTTGGTAAACTTGTCAATCCGGACATCCCGACCGATCTGCATACCCAACAGGCGGTAGTAGCACTTCCTCAACCCAGGAGTCAAGTTGAAAAGTCCTTTACCACCCGTCTTGAGCGACTGGTTCACAATCCACCACCGCAGGTGGTAGTTGCACCACATCGGGTATTTCCCAGGTCGATACCGCCCAATCACGATCCACTTGAAGGTAATAGCCGCAATCGGACAGATAATCCGCGAGGTGAACCGAGCAACGATGATAGACGCCAAGAGCGCCGCCACCCGTTCCCAGAAATTGTCCTCAATGTAGTAAGCCGAGAAGGCCAATCCGTGCAAGATGACCGCCCACGTCCAGGCAGCTTTGAGAGGGTAGAAGAGCAACAGCGGCAAGATCTGGATGAACATCACCCACGGATGAGCCTGGCTCCGCGGTCGATATCCATGACTCGCAAACGCAGGCTCAGAATCATCCTCGTCGTACCGATGAGCACCCGTATAACTTCCCGGCCCCAACCCAGTCTTATCATCCGCATACCCATCCCCATAATCATCCTCCTCCTCATCCCCGCCCGTCTCCTCCTCAATGACAGAAGCAATACCCTCCACCGTCGAGTTGTTGAACAGACTCGAAACCTCGAGCGAGACGCCCGTCTCCTTGCGGATCAGATGGACCAGTCGACCGAGGAGGAGCGAGTTGCCACCGAGCAAGAAGAAGTCCGACTCCGCAGTGATCGTGCCAGACTCCGTATCGAGCAACTTAGCAATGATATCCCGAACAATCAACGCAGTCCGACTCATACTGCTCGCATTCTGCGCCCTGACTTCCTCCTCCATCGTCTCGAAATCAATCTGTCCATTCGGAAGCTTGGCGAGCGGCTGACGGAAGACATGGAGCGGGTTGGGAACGACGTAGCCGTGCAAGACCTGCGCCAGCGCTCGGTCGATATCCGCAGCGTCGTAATCGGCATCCTCCTCGACTTGGATGAAAGCCTCGGGAGAACCGTCTTTACGCTGTCGGACAGCAGCTTCGATGATACCCGCAATCCGATAACAGGCCCGCTGAACAGCCCGCACGTCAACAGTGACCAGACTGCAGGGAATAGGCTCGCTAAGGGAGTCTCTTTGCCGGGTGCTTTTGCTTCAAAGTGACGTTGCAGCGGGGGAACGTCGTCCGAGAGAGGTCCGATATTCAACCGCTGGCCCAACTTGATCCGAAGAGGCTTACCAGCCTGATTCTTCGGCAGATCATCCATGTAGACAATCGCAAAGGGCCACTTGGACGGGTGCAGATGCGACCTCAGCATATTCTGCAACTCCGCCAACCCGATCCGAGGCTGGACGGGCACGGGGACAATGACGACTCCAATCGTCTCCTGGAGGACGGTATGTTCGATGGAGAAGGCCAGGGTCTGCTTGACTCGGTCCTTGCAGGCCTGGGTGATGGCCTCCTCGACTTCGAAGGGGGAGACGACTTCACCACCCTTATTGATGATCTCCTTCGATCGACCGGTGATGTAGAGATAGCCATCGGCGTCCATGTGGCCCATATCACCCGAGTCGAACCAGCCCTCACTCGAGAACGCAGAGGTGTCGAGGGGCTCAAAGGGGTCCGTTGAGGTTTCATAGCCGGAGAAGGTGGGCAGACCGCGGACGGAGACGGCGCCTGTTTGTCCGATGGGAGTTCGCGTTCTCGGTTGAACGGGTCGCGGATGGAGAGATCGGGTCCACAGGCTACGCCGGAACACCCTGGTCGTCCAGCTGGTAATTTGTGTGTGGCGAAGCGATGGCATGCTGAACCAAGATAAGGGAGAAATGAGCACAGCTTTTTTTGAGAAGAATGTGAAAATGAGAAAGGATATACTCACCACTCTGTCATACCGTACGAAGGCAAGACGGCGCAATTTCCAAAGGTGTCCTTGAGCTGGATGGCCAACGAGGGCAAGAGACCACCGGCAGCATTGGCGATCATCTTGATGCGGAGATCGCGCGAGGGTGTGACGTCGTCTGGGCGGGAGCCAAGGATGGCCTGGTGCATGGTGGGTGCGGCGTAGTACCATGTTGCACCGAGGTCACGGGCGAGCTGCCACCATGCGTTTGCGTCGAAGCCGGCGCACATGATGGCTGATCCGCCTGAGAACATGGGTGCCCAGAGGTTACGGACAATACCACCGACGTGGAAGAGGGGCATCATGTTCACTGTTGTAAGAGTGGAGATTGAGTTATTGAGGGAAACGTCAAATTGAGAAGATGAGGTGGATTACTCACTGTTGACGGATTCGGGTCGGAGGTCCCATGACTGTACGACACAGCATGTACCGACGATGAGATGACGAAGGGAGTATGGGACGACCTTCTTCTTTCCCGATGTGCCCGAGGTGTGCAAGACGAGGGACTGATGTTCGAGACTGTGTGGCTGTGATGGCCTGCGACTACTAAAAGGCGGAGTGGACCCAGCACCGAGGGAACTCATCTCAAAGAGACCAGTCGGACCCGAGTTCTTAGGCTCGACAAAGATGATCTCCATACCCTCTTCATCCCTGAGAGCCTGTAACTCGAGCCGATCGACTGCATCGCGTGTGGTGACGACGGCCTTGGCCCGGAGTCGAACGGCATCGTCCCTGAGTTCACCAGCTGTGCATGCTGCGTTGATGGGAGCGCAAGTGTGGTAGCATGCTACGGAGAGTAAAGCGACTGCGTTTTCGGGCCCTGTGGGGAGGGCCATCATGATTCGATCATTGGGACCGAGGGGTCTACCTGAGTGGGGGAGGGAGAAGGCTGCGATGAAGTTTTTGAGGGTGCGATGGTCGATGGGTGGTCGTGCGTTGTCGGTTGACCAGAGGGCGGGGGAAGGTGTTGAGCAGAGACAGTCGAGTAAGGTGGTTGCTCTTCCGTTGTCTGTGACATGTTCTGCGATGTGGTCACCTAGGGATCGACTGGGTGGTTTTGGAGGGATGGAGTAGAGGAAGCCGAGAGGGAAGTCGGCTGACATCTTGGGCTAGAGACTCCTCTGAGTATGGAAGATGAGATTGATTGATTGATGAGAGGGTGTTGGTATGGAATGCTGGCTGGCAGGCTTGTGTTGGGGTGTGTTGGGTGGATCGCTGGTTTCGACTGGGTGATGCGTGGCGTGTTGGTGGTGATGCAGCCTGGAGGTGGGCGTGCTGCTGCTGCTGGCTGACTGTCTGGCTGGCTGAAAACAACGACAACCCAGACAGACCAAAGGGGTGCTGTGCGTGTGAGTGTGAGTGTGTTGGAGAGAGAGTCGAGGTGAGCGAGAGAAGAGAGAGAGAGAGTAAGACGATCGTTGGAGTGAGAGTGCGACGAGATGAGAGGAGGTGGAAGTGAGTGAGTGAGTCGATGCCAACACACATACAACAGTAACTCTCATTTTGTATTCACAGAGTCTCAGTTTTTGGGTCTGTCATTACAAATCAATACAAACTCACAAACACCGCCAAAACCAGCTCTCTCTCTTCGCTTCCTCCGCCGGCAGTGAGTCTTCCCCCTTCCTTGTTTCCTCTTTCCCTTTATCCTTCCCCCACCCGACTCGCCACGGAGCCCCTTCTTGCAACGCAACAGCAAGCAGCAAGTCAGCAGCAAGCATGAAGTGGGTGGAGATGAAAAGGCGGTGCGCGGTGCGGGTGATTGCTGAGATGAGCAAGTGAGTTCGCTTGTATGTTGGGTGCCCTTGGCAAAGGCACTTTTCAAAATACTCCCACTTTTGACTTAGACTGGTTTTTAGGCTTTGGTTCAAGAAATAAAAGGCTCCGAGCGCTGTGCCCCCCCGATCTGTTGGACAGGGGCTCCTCCTCAAGTGGGGCCAGAAATTTCATAGACCATCATGACTTGGACCTCCATCATCATCTCCTTCCCTCCCCTCGCCATCGACACTCCCCTCGACCTCCTCCTCCTCCTCCTCCGCCCTTTAACGATCTCACGCACAGCTTAACGACTCTTTAACGTCTTACGAACAACTCAAGAAACTTAACGACCAATCTCTTAACGACAACACCCCCAGCAACTCATTCACAGCCATGTGGTGTGACAACTGTCTACTCAGTGAGCTCTTCTCCCTGCGCTGATGAGTTGGTAGTCACCCTCTGCTGATCACTCTCTCTCTCTTTCTATCTCTTCTCTTCTCTCTTCTCCGCCCCCCGCTCTGTCTCCCAGTCTTCCCCCTGCGTGAGCATCTTCCCTTCCCCCCACCTCCCCACCGCGCACTCTCAGACGCAAATTACTGACACTCCCTCCCCACCTTCTGCTCGCAGGTCATGGCGCCATCGCATGGAACGTCTTCGTTGCAGCATACTCCCTCGCAGGCAGCATCTTCCTCTTCCGCTCCGGCATGTTCTTCTTCTTCAACTTCCCAGAATATCAGGTATGTTCTCTCCTTTCCTTCCCTCTCTTACTACGAGTATTGACAAGGACACTCTCTACCTTCAATTAGATCTACGGTGGTATTGGTATGGGAGTCATGGCTATCTGTGTCATCTCCATCATCGGTCTCTCCAACAACGCCTACCTCTGGACACGAGTATGCTTCTTCATCTGGCCCATCATCATCATCGCATCAGCAGTACGAGCATCATTGATGAGTGAGTCTTAACAGGACGGGTAGCAGTTGATCCTCGCGATTCACTGATATCAATCCATCTCTCTCCAACAGTGTTCCAGCTGGACAGACAACAATCCAAGATCATCTGGGAGTGAGTTACTATCCCCCCATCACCCCTGCCCTGATTCTACTCCAAAAACTGAGCATATACTCTCTCCCACAGATGCAACAACGGCGGCCAACTCTGGGGAACCTCTCAAGAAGCAGGCTACACCAACTCCACCTCCTCCGCCACCATGCCCTCCGGCGTATGCTCAGCAGGCTTCCACAGCCTCTACATCGCATTCGTCTTCAGCTTGCTCATCGACTTCGGATGCCAGCTATATGCGTACTTCATGACCTGGAGGTTCATGAAGCGTATCGAGCATTACCAGCAGCTCAGCATGCAGGAGAAGTTCTATTATTGAACGGGGTGAAGAAGGACTGGACACGGCAAAGGGGGGATTATGCGAAGGAGGGATTGGCTCAATCAGATCACTGCCGTCCCAAGACACGCCCCTCTGGTATCACGCCCGTCCTATCGCACAACCCCACCCTCGGCCCAACCCGCCCTCTTATACCTCCCCGGACACTCTGGCTGGACTTGCGCCCCCCGTTCCCGCGTTCGATAATACTTCTGGCTTTTTTCCCCTTTTCCCTCTTTGTCCGAACATTTTGCTATCGATACGCGTGCGCGCCTTCGCCTTGTTCTTAGTTGTCACTTGTAACGAATGTAGTAAAATCTTTTTCTCTGGATCCTTGTGCCTTGTGGTGATGAGAGTACGCACGGATGCTGAGCATGGGGCGAACTAAGGACACAACCCTTCTAGCTAGGGACACAACCAATTGCTAGGGACACAACCACATCTTTTCGCTTCTAATCGTACAATACACACAAGCCAGCACATAAACATGCTTCCCATCCAGTACGTCGGAGATACTCTATCCGACTGAGCAGGTTCTCCCACTCTTTGTTTGCGAATCGTTTGGCAGGTCGTCGAGCTAGCTGTGATTTGGTACTTGCATTTTGGCATTAATTTTCGCTCAATTTTCGACCAGAAATTTCGTTTTTCTTGTGGAAATCATTACCATCTCATCGACCACAGCGCCGCAACCCACATAAGGATTGGGGCTGAAATTTGGCTGGGAGGCGCACGAGGGGCTGCGCGAACGGCCGGACGTCTGTGTGACGAGTTTTGTCTCTTCTGTAGCGGCTATGGTTGTGCTTATTCATGGTTGTGTCCCTAGCAATTGGTTGTGTCCCTAGCTAGAAGGGTTGTGTCCTTAGTTCGCCCCGCTGAGCATGGTCCTTCCTTCAAGACTGCCCTTCACCCATGGACCTGCACGACTTCCACCATTCATTCGCCCAGAGCAGTCAATAGTTCTTCTTCACCACAAGAACTATCTAGAAGCAAGCAGGCAGTCACCCTCGCTCTTACTGTACGATCCATCCCGGGAGAGAGACCTTCATTCCCTCGACTTTGCTTCCCAGTCAGCAGCGCGCAGGAGCGAGTGCACTGATCACCACCACCCACACCCTTCCTCATTCACCAAACCAACCTCAAACTCATCCCCAGCGCAAACACGCACCCCAGCATCTCGAATCAAGCACCATGGTACCCAGCATCGACCCCCGCCGTCGCAGCTCAGGCTCAAGTAGCAACAGCAACAACAGCAACCATCCCTACACCCCTCTCCCGCGCCAACAATCTGGTTCCCAAGGCTCTTCATCCAGTCTGCCTTCGTACTATGCACGCGGAGCACAGCCTAAGCAGAAGGCGGGTCCTAACCGGTGAGTTCTTTTCCCTTCTTCTCGCCCTCAGTGAAGAAACGATCGCACGAAGAGATGATTTCTGATTTTTTTCTCCTCTACCCTCGCACAGCTCAACCAAAGCATCAGGCAAACTCAAGATCCTTCCCGAAGAGCCTGAGGAAGGAAACATGACCGACCCACCCACCGTCCGCTTCACAACAAGTTCCAAACCCCGTCACCCCCCACCAACACACACGCCCATCGAAGCCCTCCGTCGAAAACCGTACCCATACTCCTCCTCCTCCGTCGACCGCAATGCTGCCGACCGCGACGGTCCGGAGCATGATGACGATGACGACGATGATGATCGGACTTCGTCGGAGGGGATGATGATGTGGATGAGGCGGAGCAGGATGAGTATCGGGCGAGGTTGTATCAGCAGCTTGCGCAGATTCCTGAGGGGAATATGAGGAGGGATGCTAGGAGGTTGACTAGGAAGGCTAGGGCTAGTTTGCCCAGAGTTACGGCGTACAGTACAGCGACGTGAGTTTTTGCTCATCACACATCTTTCCAAACCTCCCTCCCCCTCTCTTTGCTCAATGAGTACCAATTGTCCTTTGCAGATCCTACCGAATGCGCGATCTCACAAAATGGCTCCAGGCCCGAAGAGAAACGCATCAGACGAACGTAATGTCCTTCGACGAATGTGTATACACCACATACTCCTACGCCCGCGTCGACGCAAATCGTCAAGCCCACCACCAACAACAACAACAACAACAAAACAGCCGATCCCAACAACCCGCCATCCCGAACGGCTCCATCCGTCGACCTTCGACTTCCACCTCCACCTCCGGTCCCAAAACAGGCGACTTACTCGGCATACCCGAACTCCACAGTCGAGTCGAGGAAACCACCTTAGACAAGACAACATCCTCAGACTCGATGATGATGCTCACCTCGCAGAGTGATTTCGAAGCTGTGGCTAATGCGAATGATCTGGAGGCTGCTCAGGTTGCTGCTGAGGCGAATGTGGGGTATGGGACGAGTGGGGAAGGTGGTGGGGATGGATTGGGTGTTGGTGTTGGTGTTGAAGAAGGTGTGCTTTCGGCCAGGGAGAAGAAGAGGAAGGAGGATCGGTTCTCGGTTCATGGGAATGTTCCGGAGGTGTTCTTCATGGAGTACGGCAGTGAGTTTTCTACTTTCTCCTCCTCTGTTCTTCTCAACTGGACTACAACTAACACGCGTTCTCACCCCCCCCTCAAGCCGTCGTGATCTGGGGTATGACCCTCGCCGAAGAAAAACGACTGCTCCGGGAACTCAAGAAGTTCGAGGTCGAGAAACTCGCACCGGAAGATATCGAGTCTGAGGATCTGAACTGGTACCTGGCCGACTACTCGCGGATCTACAACGATGTGATCACGCTTCGGCGCGGGTCGAGTTATATGACGAAATTGTCGCTTTCGCATGCTTTGGCGCAGAGTACGAAGATCAGCTTCTTTGAGGGTGTCATTGATAATACGATTGATTCGACTAAGGTGAGTTCCTTCCTGTGCTCGATGTTCATCGAGGACACACACACCTGAACTTATTTCCTCCCTTCGTGAACGAAACACAGGACATCCCGCAAAGTATCGCAGAGAGCGGCAAGATCGGCATGCCCCCGCCGAAATCATGAAACAAATCGGGCACCTCTTCATCCTCCGAATGAACATCCACCTCGTCGGCTCCATCGTCGACTCACCCGAGATCTTCTGGTCCCAACCGGACCTGGAGCCCCTGTATAGCGCGGCGAGGAGTTATTTGGAGATTCCGCAGCGGATTGATTTGTTGAATGCACGGGTGGAGGTGTTGCAGGATATGTTGCAGTTGTTGAAGGATCAGGTTACGAGTAGTCATTCGGAGTGGTTGGAGATTATTGTGATTGTGCTTATTGTTCTTGAGTGAGTTTCTCCTTTTACGCTTTTGTGACTGGCATTGCTTGGAGTGCTGACTTCTGTTCTCTCCTTCTTTGCGCTTGGTAGGATCATCCTTGGTGTCGCTACCAGTGAGTCCCTCACGCTGCCCTTCTGTCTGCCTGTACTCATTTCTGACCCATCCTCCCCTCCCTTTCTGCAGTGTGTGTCGACCTCTTCTTCGCCTAAAACGCAAGTCGATCAACTTGCCCAACCCCCCAATCATCGCTCAACCCAAGTCCGTCGAGCATCACAAGTATTGTACACACGAGGCTTACACGGCTCCGCCTCCACAACAAGTCACGCCCGCATCACTTCCTACTCTTCCGGCCGCCTTTTTTCTCTTCCCTTCGTAATCCTTTCCTCGATCTTGTGATTCCTCTCTTCTTAATACAGCTTGTGGGTCATTTCCATCTTTCTGCTCGTGGTGGGCTCGTGCAGGGACGCGGAAAGGAGCTGGTGTGAATGCGGAAAGGGCTCCCAGGTGTCCGAGAGTGCACCTCCTCACCTGAGATCTCCTTTCGGTCAGGAGTTACTGGCCTTCTCACTGTAACCATCGTCTCCTCGGAATCAGAGCCGGTAACCATGCTTGTCCTTTCCTGAGAAATCGCAACCACCTTTCCGTCCCGTTCGTGCAGCGTGACTCGGACTCAGAGCCCGAGGAGGCCAATCTGCTTTGGAGGAAAATGGACTTGATTTCGATTTTGACAGGGGACCTTTTTGAAGATCAAGACGGGAAGACAGAAGGACGCCAGGATCAGGTGAAGCCTGGGAGCTTGACCTGGCGAATGAATCCTCCCCTCGCCGAATCACTGGAAGTCGTACACCTGCAGAACAACGACAAATCCCAAAACAGATCAGTCTCCCTCCCGCCCTTCATCAAAAGACATATGCATGACATGACTCACCTTCTTCCCATAGTAAATCAACGCAAGCGCCGCACCCACACTCAACGCAGCAGGCACAGGTCCCGCCCTCGCCCTCGGCAACGACGAAGCCAGGAGCACAGCCGACGCACCCGTTGCGATCTCGAAGCCGTAGTTGGACGCGCCGGACGTGCGGATACGGTAGCCTGCGAGTCCATAGAGAGCTCCTACGCCGAGGCCTATACAAAATGGGGAATGTGAGCATTGCTTTCGGCGAGAAATTGGGGAGGATGGGTTAGGGCTTACATACCGGCTGCGAGAGACGGGATGGACTTTCTGCGCGCGTATCCCATCGTTCCGCCGAGAGAGCAGAGACCTGCCATTGTGAAAGCGACGTGTTCAGCCATATTGTCTGTCTGTTATTGCTTGGGGCGTGATGTGGTGGAAGATCAAGAGGATCCCAACCCCATCCTTCCCGCTGACTGCTACCTCGACGTCATCTCCGGAGCGTTTCGCGTCATCCACAGTCTCACGCGAGGTAAAGGCGAAACGTTTAGAAGTACAAAGATCTCTCATTCTCAGAAGGGCTGTTCCCCCGTTCCAGCTGCCCGCTAGGATATGTACGCGGTAGCAGTATGTATGTACATCAAGGTCCACCCACACCCAAGTCCCTCACAAATCAATCAAAGGACGCTCCACCTCCCGTCTCCAAGGTTCCTGCCCTCCACCTCCTCCAGGGGACCACCGACCGACATCGAACCCAACCCACCTTCCAAGCCCGTGGTCGGCATCTCATCCCCAAACGAGGGCGGGGGAGCAGACGCATACCCCGGCCCACCAGGTCCAAACCCAAACGTCGAAGAAGAGGCGCCCGTAGCAACCGGGACCAACGACTGAGCCTGCTGAGGAGCCTGAGGCGGAGCACTGGGCGACATCGGGAACTGCGCAGCGGACGTCGTAGGGAGCCAAGATGGTGCCGAAGGAGCGGACGCGATCGCCCCTGCCGCCGAAGCCGACGCATAATTGACACCTTGCTGACCCGCCGTCGACTGCTGCGTCTCGTACTGTCCCACAGGAGGGAGCTGAGCCTCATACTGAGCAGGAGACTGTACATGCGCCCCGACCCGTACGTCTGAGACACATGTTGAGGCACATGCGCAGACGGAGCCCCTCCAACCTGTCCTTGTCCCGGCCCAGATCCGTACCCCTGTTGAGCATACTGCGCCTGCTGCGCATTCCAAAATGCTTCCGAGGGGGGAGGTCCGCCTTGATACGCGTGAGCAGGAGGGAACGACGCGACGGGAGATTGTTGAGCGGCATACATCGATCCATACGCGTGCTGCTGGTGATGAAGTTGCTGAGGGGACGTAGGACCGGGCGTCGAACTGGGCGGAAGAGAGGGGTACAACCCATTCTGCTGCGCCGGCGCCGGTGCGGGAGACTGAGCCTGCCCATAAGCTCCCTGCTGCTGAGCATACTCCGTCTCCCTCCTCACCTGCTGCGGTGGCGCCTGCTGAGACTGCTGCTGCTGCGAATAAACAATCTGCGGACCCCTCCCCATCTGTGCATCCAAAAGCCGATTATACAACTTCACAGCCTCCGTAAGCTTCTCATGCATACCCACAAGCGCACCATGTCTCCGTCCAGCCTCATCCAACGAACGGGCCATCTTCGGTCGGGCTAGCTGGGCACGGTCGTAGAGTCCCTGAGTGATAGGATCTGAGATGGTCTGGTGGAGCTGTTGGAGGGAGTATGGGTGGTTTGGTGTTTGGGCTGCGGACTCTTCGGCGCGGATGACGGTTTGAGAGAAGGACATGAGAGAGTCGATGTCTTGCGATGGAAGCTCGATGGAGGGCGGTAGTGGGAGTGTAGATTGAGACGCCGGTGGTGGAGGGGCTGTTTGAGCCTGTTGCTGCTGATGCTGCTGCTGGCGATAATACTCCGCAGCTCCATTCGCACCATACCCGTTCGAGAGATAGCCTCCGCCGTCGTAGATAGAGGCTTCCGACTGCGGCGCGGGTGTCACGGGCATACTAGCAATGCTGGCAACATCGCTGAATCCACTGGGAGCGCTTGGCTGAGGTACAGAGTAATCTCGCAAGCTGGCAGCGATGGCAGCTGCCAACTCTGCGTCTTCTTCGCCCATCGTATCCGTGCCCTCACCCATCCTGCCCGAAGGACCACGAGCGGGACTGCGAGGGGTGAGACCAGAAGACGCAGGAGGAGCAGATGGGATATATCCTGCGCTTGGATTGGAGGATGACTGGAGTGAGAGTTGGATCGCAAGAGCGATCTCGTCCTCCTCCTTCTTCTTTCGGGAGCCGGACGAAGACGCAGTGACCGTGTTGGAGCGTTGAGGAGCAACGTACGCATTGCCAACCCCGCCTCGACCTGATGACCTGACAGACGCAGCGCCGACCGTAGCTGAGCGCGCGAGGGATGAGGATGAGGAAACGTGGTCGTTGGTCTTGGGCGCAGGAGCGGGGGCAGGTTTGGCACGTCGCGCATTGCTAGGGGGTCCACGACTGGCATGACACCCATCGCACACTCGAACATCCTGCCCGATGCCGAACCAGGGCAGCGCCATGGTGTTGCTCGAGCAAGCGTGACAGAAGACATTCCCGCAGTTCCGGCAATGATGCTTGCGCGTGAAGGTAGTGAAAGGCTGACGACATCGTAGACAGACATCCCCATCGATCCACTCGGGCGCAGTCAATGTCTCGATCAAGGCTGCGCTGACAACATGACTAGGTTCAGGAGGGGGGAAAGGGAACCCTCTTCTCTTGAGATCGGCATACGTCGAGGTTACGTACGACATCTGGGTAGGTCGAGCGTCTGCTACCTGTGCCCAGGATTGGATGAGTCTGAGAAGTTTGTTGCGGACGTCGACGTTCTTGCCGGGGCCGGAGGAAGAGGTGAGGACGGTGACGAAGTTGTCCATGAAGTCTTTGGATCCTACTTCTGCGAGGAAGTGGTCGCCACTGTTCTTTATGCAGATGTCGGTGAGCTAGAAGAGGGGGAAAGAAAGTGGCGAGGGGGGTCAGCAATCATACAGCTATGACTGTAATTCACACAGAGGGGTAATGGAAAAGGATGAACTCACTCCTAGGGTAAGAAGGACGACATTTGGATTGGAGTGTGCCAATCGTCTCTTGATCGTCTGGGCTGCATGTTTGGGTTGAACCTGTTTGGCTCTGATCTGATCGCAGATTTCGAGGTTGAGTGCTACGTCTTCGTGGTTGGGAGGCAGGAGCTCTGATGTTGCCTTTTCGACGAGTTCAGCGAAGGGATCTGATCCCCAGGGTAGCCAGCCAGACGCCATCGTTGTAAGAGTGAGAGTGAGTGAGGGTGTCGTCGACGTCGTCCACCTCGAGCTCATCCCCCGCCCTCACTCACTCACTTCGCACTTGGTCCAGGCGCAGCTCAGCGTCACGAAAAGCGCTTTTGCGCCAGAAAAGAGATTTTCAAACTGCAACGACCGTTCCTAGCTGTCAGAATGGTGAGTCGAACGGCAGACGGAGATAAGCCTCGGCCGTAATGGTTCACTGCGCCACCCCTTCACCTACGCTCTCGCCTCTCAGTCAGTAGTAGTGCCTTAGGTCCTTCCACCTTGACGTCTGCTTCCTCTTATTCACTCTTGTTCAGACTCAGCCGCCCTTTACGATTAAGCGAAAGTCGTAAAGACGTGTCGGACGCAGGCTATTTGCTCGGAACCGGCTACGGGCGTTTGATCGATTCTTGAGGACGCTCTCTACTCGAATTCGAATGTTCGCTCACCTTCCCTTCTCCTCCCAGTGTCGTACTCGTACGTTTCGCTACAGAGGAATGCATGACAGCGAGGAGACCGAATCGCTGACCTGGAAGAGGGGCCGTGAATGGTATAAAGCTCGAGGTCTTTTGCTCACTCTTCTCGTATGTTCTGTTCCTCATCCCCATCCACACCCAGATCACCATTCCTCATCCAATTACAACCCCAAATAACCAACTACTTTCAACCATGTCCCAACCCAAGGCTATTGTCATCGGTGCCTCCCGTGGTAAGTTCTCGGTCGCTCATATCTTGCTGAGCTATTGAGCATTCGCTGACTGTTTTGCTCTCTCTATAGGTATCGGCCAAGGTCTCGTCAAGAAGCTGGCCAGTGAAGGCTACGACGCCTACGGAACCATCCGCTCCGAACCCACCGACGACCACACCTTCCAAGTCGACCTCAATGATTCAGACGCAGCCAGTGTCAAGAAGGCCGCCTCTAACTTCGACTCCCTCGACCTCTTGATTGTCTCCGGCGCCTTGGCTTACGCAACAACCTACTCCGAAATCTCCCCCGACGAACACCGTGCCTTCTACAACACGAACGTCATCGGTCCTCTGGCTGCCGCCCAGGCCTTCCTCCCTGCCTTGAAGAAGGGCAAGCAAAAAACCATCGTCATCATCTCAAGTCTGGCAGGGAGTACGGGGTTCCAACTACAAAATGCACGCCAACCTGCCGACAAGAAGCTTCCTCTTGGTAAAGGCCCTTACTCCGCCACCAAGGCAGCCGTCAACCAGCTCGGTATCGGTCTCTACAACGAGCTCGGCTCCGAGGGCTTCTCGGTCATGTTAATTCACCCTGGTGTGGTCCGCACCGATATGGCCGCATCCTTCATCAAGAACTTGGAATCGAAACCTGACAGCCCCATCAAGGCTATCACGGTGGAAGAGAGCGCTAACGGCATCATCGACGTCGTCAAGTCGCACATCGCAACTGGCAAGTCTGACATCAGGCTGGTCAGCTACGACGGCACCGACATGGCCACTTGAATTATTCTCTTTCGTACATCTTTACAGCATTTACCGACGCCGCAAGCGTGACTGTATTACATTTAGACCTCGGTTGCCTTACTCAAGAAGGGTCACATACCCGCGATGCTTTTCTGATCCTGCTCTTCAATACTCTACATACCTATCATCTGCTCGACACCAACATGACAGAGCTCGCAGAGCTCGGGCCCCCCGCGACTCCCAGCGGGAGCGGCCGCAGCACTCAGATGAGGTGAAGCACGGACCCTTTCGCCCCGCCCGTCCAGCAACTCTCCATGCGCTTCCGCCCTTCCAACAACTCACCGTCCTTCAGTTCCTGCCCCTCTTTCGAGACATCGTCCTCCCTCAACTAGACATTACATACCACCATTCCCGTCATTCCACGAACCTCAGCACCCTCACCGACCGCAAAGATGTCAGAAACCCCCACAGCTCTAGTCGTAGGGGCCTCCCGCGGAATTGGCAAAGCTCTCCTGTCCCAGCTTACCCAGGCCGGATACGACACCTACGGTACCATCCGTACCTCGCCCTCCTCCTCCCAGAGCAACCTCTTCCAAGCCGACCTTACCGACTCCTCAAGCCTGACCGAAGCCGCGGAGCAATTCAAGAAAACCCGCGGCGGAGGAGAAGGCAGTCTTGACCTCCTCATCGTCAGCGGAGCTACAATGAGCGACGAACTGTACCTGACCCTCTCCCCGGACCGTCTGATGGAGTACTACGATATCAACGTCGCCGGTCCTCTCCGAGCAATCCACGCCTTCCTACCCGCCCTTCGTCAATCAAAGGAAAAAACGATCGTTCTCATCTCAAGTCTGGCAAGCAATGCCGGTATTCGAGCCAAGAATGCTTTGACGATGCCGAAGGAAGACCGGCTGCCCATCTCGACGGGTCCTTATGGATCCTCCAAAGCAGCGTTGAACTGTCTCGCCATTGGACTTTACACCGAACTCGAGGACGAAGGGTTCAAGATCATCGTCGTTCACCCAGGTCTCGTCAATACGGACATGGCGCAGAACATGATCAAGAGGCTTGAGGAGAAGTTTGGGCAAGGGGGAGGTCCGTGGAAAGTTTTGGAGGTTGAGGAGAGTGTGAGCGGGATTGTGGATGTGGTCAAGAAGGAGGCAGGGAAGAAGGATGGGAAAGCGGTGTTGAAGTATGTCGATTGGACGGGGAAAGACTTGCCTTGGTGATGGGACTTCCCTCATCGGATTTGTATCCGTCCGTCGGACCAGAGCAAAAACGTCAAGCACGCAAGTTCAAGCCTCCCGCCTATCGCTTTGCATCGTTCCTCATATCATCTGCGTCCCAGAATAGAAACGACGAACTCAGACACCTCTCGCCGACTTCGGACCTATAGGGTAGACGGTTTTGCCTGAACATCGCAGCTTCTACATTCACGTATAAGAGAGGACCTCTTCTCGCTGACTCCTTCTCCCCCCTTCCTTCACCATCCCAATCATTCCCAGCCCGCTCAACTTTCTTCTGCTCCCTTCTCCTTCTCTAGCCAGCATCAACGCGCCAACTTCAAACCATGTCTCAACCCAAAGCCCTCGTCATCGGCGCCTCTCGAGGCAAGTTCTTCCCCCCTACCCCTCCATGCTGTTGTTTCCATTTTACATGCTCATCTTCCTAAATTCCCTTCTAACAGGTATCGGCCAAGGTCTAGTGAAGAAGCTCCTCAACGAAGGCTACGACACCTTCAGCACCCTCCGCACCGAACCCACAAACGACCACACCTTCCTTGTCGACCTGAACGACCCAGACGGAGCCAGCGTGCACCAAGCCGCCTCCAACTTCAAGGGGGAAGGACTCGACCTCCTCATCCTGAATGCCGCCATCTGCGGTGTAGCACCATACACCGAACTCTCACAGGATGTCCATCGGGCGTTCTTCCAGACGAACGTGATCGGACCCTTAAGTGCCGTCCAGGCTTTCCTACCCGCACTGAGACAGGGCAAGGACAAGGTGATCGTGTTCATTACGAGTTTGTTAGGCAGTACCGGTGTATGTCTGGACGTCGCCCATCAACCAGCCGAGAAGAGATTCCCCATCTCCAAGGGACCCTATCCGTCCACCAAAGCCGCACTGAACCAGCTCGGGATCGGGCTCTGGACCGAACTCGGCGACGAAGGGTTTTCGGTCTTGATCATCCATCCTGGACTGGTGAAGACGGATATGGGGCGCCGTTCATCAAGGCGCTGGAGTCGTTCCCGGACTGTGGGATTGAGGCGATCACCGTCGAGGAGAGTGTGGACGCTGTGGTTGCTACGATCCGGTCCCATATCGCAGCTGGTAAACCAGACGTTAGGATCCTCAACTACGATGGAAGCGACCTGCCCCTTTGAGACACTGCATATTCTTGACTTCAAGTCAGACGATTCCTTCGTGAACTCTCCGACCTGTACTATCTCTTTCTTGCTTCATTTCACCAACGTTTCAATAGTAGCAAAAAGCTTCCATTCAATCACAGAAGGAGTACAGCCTATCTCTCCTCCTCCTCCTCCCGCACCTGCCCCTCCAGCCCCTCCCCCGCCGCAATCCTAGGCTTCATCCCCGACTGAGCTCCTCAGCCGTCAACCCCCTGACAGCAGCCCTCCTCGCCCCCCTGCCCAAGACCCACCGCTGATTAATAACCTCAACACTCTCCCCCTCCTCCGTTTCGCCAGCCCGACATAGGACCCATGTGGCCGTGAGAGACCGTTCCCAATCGGGATCGCAGGCGCGGGCGATGTCGATGTCCCTTCTTCCATCTCATGCTCTTGAATGATACCACGTTGAACAGGGATCGACGCATCTAGGAAGTGTGTCCACGCTGGGAGGGTGCCGAGATGGGGTGAGGGAGCCGCTAGGACGAAATGTCGCGCGATCTGGGTAGAGATGGCTGATGTTGTCCAAGTCGTGTGTAGATCTGCCGTCGTACGCCATGAAGCTGAGATATTAGATTCGGCAGATGTCAGACGAACTGGCGGTGGTGGAGGAGCCTTCTTCTTCTTCTTTCCGCTCTGCTCGCTTTCTTCCTGTTCCGGTAGAGAGACTGCCTCCTCCTCTGGATGGATGGAGGGAGGGGGACGGGTGCGGGGAGGGAATGAACACCACCTAATGGCTCATCACACGTTCCTGCGCGCCAGGATAGGTCCACAGGTCGGAACCCACATTCCCACAGTACCAACGGTCGATCAGCAGCCATCTCGTACATCGGCTTCGTCTCGAACACCGTCATCCCGTCCTCCTCGTCCAATGAAGGAGCCTCGTCGTCGTCGTTGGCGTCCGCCTTGGGTCCACCTGGACGGGTGTTGGCTGTATGTCCATCGGGATCGGTGGCGCTACTCCCAGGTAAGCACCAGTCGATCCAGTCCCGTACGTTCCGTGCACCTTCGACACCAAGTCCTTCCTCATTGGAATCTGTCAACCCCCTGCGGAGTGCATCGACAGCTGCCCGATCCCGCGCGGCTCTGCCCTGCTGGACATTGACGAGTGCATCGACGATAGAGGGATCTTCGAGCCGTGCACCGACTAGGAAGAGGACGGCCATGATGTGCCTGACTTGGTGGTATAAGAATGCGGTGCCCCGAAGATTGAAGACGTACATATGTTCCGTACTCCAAGGGTCTTGACTCCCCGACGACGACGAAGCAGAAGAAGGAGGAGGACTGATGGGCCAATGTCCATGCGGCACGACATCGATCCCGACTCCATCCACGCGTCTGATGAAGTTCGTGACCTGTTTACTAGAATCCACCTTGCACAAATTCCGAAAATCGTGCGAACCGAGTAAGCGACGAGCTGCGTCCCTCATCGCATCCACGTCCAAGCGCGGTCCAGAACCCACAGCGAGATTATTCCCCTGTGAGATGGAGTGAATCGAAGTTGAGGAAGGACGGAGGGCAGGTGGTGCGCCTGCGGTGAAGAAGTATTTGTAGTGTCGATATCGACAGTCGAATCGTGCTGAGAAATCAGGTCGGACGGGGGACCAGGCGTGTATTCTGATGGTGGGTGGTAAGATTCGGTTGAGGGAGACTACGTATGGCAATTCTTCTGCGTCTGGGTCGATTAAGATGGGGGATGGACGTGGGCCTAGTTCTTGTTCGATGAGATGGGCAGCTTGCATCGCTGCGCTGGCTGCGTCGGCTCCAGTGAGAGTTTGCTCAGTGGGATGAGCATCCTCACTCCCTTCCTCCCTTTCTCCCATCTCCCACTTCCTCCTCCTAATTCGTCTTCGCGCTCCTTGAGTGCGCGCTCATCGACTCTCCGACTCCGAACCCAGAGTGCGACGACCTGTCCCGCAGCACTGACACCCCTATCTGTCCGTCCACATCGACTCCATCCTGCTCCATCATAACCCTTAGCATCATCCACAAGACGAGCTTTGACGAGTGCTTTCCAGAGGACGCCTTCGACTGTTGGTAAAGGTGTGACGTTGTTCTGGGATGAGTAGGAGGATGGGTTTTGAGCTGCGAGACCGGAGTAGTGTGCGCCGTCGTATGAGAATCGGAGGGCGATCTTGCGAAGGGGTTGAGAAGAGACGTCGAATTCTCTAGCTTGTTTCTTCTTTGGCTTCTGTAGCTGAGCTGTCTTCTCCGCCGGGACAGATGTCTTGACGTTGGAGAGTCCGCCGTTGTGGGCGCCTAGGAGAGCTTCGAGACCGGCGATGCGGGTGAGGAGGTCTTCCCTTGACCATTCTTTGTAGTCTGCCATGGTTCTGCGGAGGTTTGATTGTCGTTGGATGGGGGATGAGGTTGAGAAGGGGGATGATGCTGTGAGTTTGGAGAGGAGGGTAAGCAGAGGAGGAGGTCGGGGATATCGCATTCGTTCCGCCCTCTTCCTCTACCGGGAGAATGCTTCAGATGCCGGGCGTGGGAGAGAATACCAACTACAGCCAAGTGCAGAGGTGGTAGTCGTCCACCTTCCCATCCTCGGCTGTACGTTCTTCCTGACCATGATGAGCGATGACATTCGTTGCGCAATGAATGTGAGTGACACGCTCTCCCTCTCATCGTCGCTGCTATGCTATGGACTGACTACCATCTTCTGTCCAGTCAGTATTGATACATCGCAACCTCAGCTGATAGTAGAAAGGGTCAGGGAATCGCTGGGAGGAGATATAAATGATGCAGGGTCTCCATCGCCAGCTGCCCACTTCTTCTCGCTCTAGGACAGTTCTACTGCTCACCATCCCACTCCTTGTCGCAGCACTCGCACTCCTATTCTCTCATTCATCACTCCCAAATATCACCCTAGATGCTCTCTCTCATAGACGAAAAATAGCACCCTGCTACCTCCACCACGTCGGCAAGCGAAAAGAATGTGCATGGTTGGACCACCATCAGCCCTGGCTACCTCGCAGCGATGATTCTATCAGACCACTCCCATGGGGACAAGTGAGCATTTCCCTTTCCTTCATACAGTACATCTGCAATCTTGATTGACAGTTCTCTGCCCTCCCTTGTCTCAGCTCAACTTCTTACATACAAGTACGTATTCACCTTCCATGATCCAACCTAAGACTCGCATTCTACAGTAAGGCTTACTCTCTCATTCCTCTCCAGCCGACGGACATGGCTGGCTCGCAGGTCATCACTCCTCATCACCACCAGAACCTCAATACAGCGCAGACTTAGCCTCCTGGTCATCCTTCTCCTCACACATGAAGCACAAGGCTCGCTCAAAGGCAGTAGACCTCCTCGTCGTGGACAGCGGTGACTTGTGTGAGTTCCTTTATTTTGCACCGAACAATGCTAAGAAATGCTGAACTGTATCCTCTACGTATGGGCAGACGACGGAAACGGACTCTCTGATGGGTTTCCCAACGTACCACAAGGCAAATCCAACCACGAACAAGCCGTGCAGGGCCATGTCGCCGGCAAGTTAATATCATTAATAGACTGTGAGCATATATCCTCTGCTGGGAACCCTTCTATATGCGCAGGATTCACTGACCCTACACTTATTCTCGATGGCAGATGATCTACTTACGATCGGAAATCATGAAGTGAGCAGATAAAACCTTGACCTTGGGGAATCCACTCGCACAGCAACGTTCTGAATGCCGTTCTCTTCTGATCCAGCTATACAACTACAGTGTCGCCAAGGACGTACATCTCAACTTCGCGCCGCGCTGTAAGTTAAGGGAACCACACGCTCTTTTCATTGATCGCATTTGCTGAGCGGAATTTGGGTGACCATTTCAGGGAACGGGAGATACCTCACCTCAAACACCTACATCCACCTCAACCAATCCACTCCAAACTCAACAACAACCCAAAGAAAACCCATCGGATCACAATACACCCGCTTCCGCACCCCACATCTCGACTTCCACATCACAGCCTTTGGCGTCCTCTTCAACTTCCAAGGGGCAGGTCCTGGGATCGAAGTTCAAGATCCTGCTCTCATGGTTCAGGAACCTTGGTTTCAGAAGGCACTTGATCCGGCTGTGAGGGTTGATGTATTTGTTGTGGCGGCGCATATGCCTGTGAGGGGGGATGCGGGTTTGGATGTGGTTCATCAGGCTATTAGGAAGGTTCACACTGATACGCCTATTGTCTTCCTTGGTGGGTATTTTGTGTTTGTGGCTTCTAGTTTCCTATTGCTGATCATCCTTCTTTGTTTAACCCTCTCACCTCGCTGATCCTTTTAACAGGAGGACATACGCACGTCCGGGACTGTAGAATGCTAGACGACCGCACACTTGCCATCGAAAGCGGACGATACTTCGAGACCTTTGGATTCGCTAGTGTCAGCGGTATCAGGAGGGTAGGCGAGATAGGTGAAGGCGTCCTCCGTTTTGCGAGGAGATACATCGATGCTAATGCTCGCAACTTGGTAAGTACTTTCCCTCTGGAAGGTACGCTGTGGGGGCTCACATGCGCTTTTTGTGTTCGTGGCCACAGGCTTTCCATGCGGATTTCAGAGTGCGAAAGACCTTGTGACAGACAAGGAACGATTCATTCGGAGATTGATGCAGATGGTGAGCTGTCTAGCTACGTTCTATAAATGTATTTGATCTGGTTCTCAAAAGAGAACGTTTTACTTCCTACCCACCAGATCTCTCGTGCATGGGGACTGGACACGGTGAGTATTTCACCCTCTCCATAACAAAGTACTTGCCCAGTTGATGCTCATGTCTATTTTCTCAATGTTTTGAAAGCTTCACGGCGTCGTCCCCGGGGACTACTACCTCGAGCGATTCCACTACGGCCACAACCAATCCCTCCTCTCCCTCCTCTCCAACCACGTCCTCCCCACCGTCGTCCGTCCTTCCCACCTTCCAACCACTTCCTCCAACCCAAGTCTGATCCTGATCAACAGCTTCTCCCAACGACACGACGTCCTCTCCGGTCCTTTCACCACGAATGAGCAGTACGTCGTCTCTCCGTATCGGGATCGGTTCAAGTTTGTCAAGGGGGTTCCTTGGATACATGCGAAGGTTTTGTTGGGAGAGTTGAATGAGATGAAGAGTTTGGAGTTGAAGGAGAGTTGGAGGGAGGAGGATCGGAGGTATGGGTGGGGTTTATTGGTACGTTTTTCGTTCCCTTTCTCTGTCGTTCCCTTTTGCTGCGGGAGACGGCTGGTTGATAAACTTTTTTTTGTAGATGATATCTTTGACGCCTGGCAGGGTTCACAGTGGGCACTTTTTAGCAAGCAGCGGAGATCTACGACGGGCGGTGGGAGCACGTTTTCTACACACGGAGGGGCCTCTCCGACTGGGTCGAATGTGACTGCTCCCGCTGCAGATGCGGGACTTGGCGATCCTGTCCGACCACCACCATCAGAACCTAGCGTCGTCGAAGCAGAACCCAAGCACAGCGTAACGGAGCCGTCGGCGTCACATGATAACGCTGCGACAACAACTGATGCTGTACTGGACGCCGTCGCACTTGCCAAGCTGCCCAGTTTGGGGTATAAGACGATGGATGGATGTGAGGGTGAGGGTGATGATACTGAGGTGAGTGAGAGAATTGGGGGGCAGGATGGGAGGGTTCTTCTCAGGCCCACTGACGGGCTTTGACTCTTTATTTTTAGCATACTCCTATCACGTTCAGCCCGGACCAGCCTACGTACGTCGCTTCCTATCCAAGCCCGCTCCCGAGCTCAGATGAAGACGTAGTGGACGTCGTCTTGTGAGTTTACCCCTTCTCCAAATCCTTTTCAGCCCCCCATCTACTGGCCCGTGGCTTACCCTTGCTCTTACGCCTTTGCCTAGCGTCGAGTTCATCCGTGATCCCATCTTGCGGATCTTGAACGAGCTTAGTGGGCGGCAAGGGGAAGGAGGGAGGCGGTATGATGCGTCTGAAGTTGAACTTTGGGGAACGTCACTACGCAATTGCTCTACCCGGTACGTTTTTTTCATTCAACCCCCCTCCCCACTCCTCAAATCTTGTGGAGCAACTAAAGTTTACTGATCGTTCGTTGATAATTTTCCGTCTAGCTCTACGCTCGTGCGCGATGGCAACGCTCCGACCCTGAGGCTGAGATTGCGAGATTGGAGCGGGTTGCACAGGAAGCAGGCTTCCAACGTTGGCCTGGCGAGCCCTTCGAGCGGGCAGAACCAGACGCAGAATCGGTAAAGAACCAATCATAATATCATAGTACAACCAAATAGAAACACTTCATAGGATCCTCTTTCTCTATCTGTTGTGGGTTGTCAGACGAAAAACGCGATTCGAAGAAAGGAGAAAAGCACTTGTGTCTATTGTGAAGAGATGCCTTGGTTCAAAACAGCCACAGATCCATCACATCCTCCTCCTCCTCCTTCTGAGCAAGTTCGACCTCCTCTTCCTCCTCACCACCACTCGCCAACTTACGTCGCTTCGCACGAACCTTGGCCGTCGAGAATCCCCGGAATCCCAAGCCGGACGTCGGAGGCACAGCAGGCGCAGACGCAGTCGTCGCCTCCTTATCCCCGTTCGCGCCTCCTTCAACAACCTCCTCTCCCTCCTTCTCCCCTTCTTCCTCCTCCCTCATCCTCTTCTCCCTCTCCTTAATCACAGCCCGTTCCCTCTCATACCTCTCCAAAAGTACATCCCCCAAACTACTCCTCACAGCAGGCACAACAATCGCCTTCCTCTTCCTCTCCACACCACCCTCCTTCTCCTCCCGCGGAACGATCCTCGAACTCTCATTCTCAAAGAGCGTGCTGTACGTCACATCGAGGAAATCATCGAGGTCGTATCGTTCCTTGAGGAAAGGTTCGGCAAGGATCCGGGAGAGTGTGGAGGTGGCGTGGTGGTAGTGTGCCGAGCCTCCGGCGGGGATGGAGGACGAGCCTTGACGTTGGAGGGCGGCTTGGTAGGCTCCTAGCGCTGCGAGTTCCCACAGACTGGATTCGAGAGCTCGAGTTTTGAGAGGGTCCGACTCGAGCGCGTCGAATGGGTCTACCAAAAGTATATCAAAGTAAGGGGTCAGTGTACGGGTAAAACCGACAACAAGGAGGAGGAGCGAGAAAAACTCACCGGGCAGACCCGCAGGACCCGCAGCCAATCGATCGCCCCCGAACTCCCTATGGATCAACGCCAAACAATTCTTATGCCTCTTCAACAGATTCCACACCAAGGGAACCACACAAACAGCCGCAGCAGGCGAAGCCCTCAAACTCATCCTACTCAACCTCTTCGCAAAACTAGCAACCAACGCCGCAGGTAGGAGGGTCGAACTCAAGAAGGTCTCCAGCAGGCGGAGGAAGCGGGAGCGGTATCGCATGTGCAGGAGGTGCGGCGTGTAGAGTAGGAGCGTATACAGCCGCTTGAAGAAATCCGGATAGTCGAGGTTGTGCTGTAAGATGAGCGTATAAAGTCCATGCAGCGCCAACAAAGCCGTAGCCGCATTCGCCCCACTGGCATCCGAGACGACTTCCATCGAACCTTCGTCTCCCAACTCGATGGGGTTTGTAGGACCGGCGTTGAGACAGTCGACTAGGAACTCGTGCACGAGGTTTGGGCGGGTGAAATGCGGGAGGATCTGGGAGTGGAGGACGAGGAGGATCTGATGCGTCTGAGCGACGGTGAGTGGTCCCCCAAGTGGCTTGGTGACGGTCTTGGACACAGGCACGGAGCGCGGTAACATCAGAGCCAACCACGCATTGGCAAAGACGCCCTTCTGCGCACTCAAGACGTGGATAGCCTCGGAGAGGGGGAGGGTAGACTTGCGTTTCCGTTTCGCTCGTTGGTCGCGCGCCAATTTACCAAGTCCTGAAGTACTCGATGATGAAGTTTGTCCCTGGCGTGCCTTGCTAGAGCCCGGTCGATCTTCGTCTGAATCGGAGAACCAATCTTGCATGTCGTCCGCAAAACCTTCTTGACCGGGCTGAGGCGCGACATCTTCATCATCCGACCCATCGACTTCCTTCCCCTTTGCTTTCCCATTCGTCTTGACTGCCTTCTTGTTCTTCTTGCCCGAGCGAGATTTTGCGAGTGCGGGGATGAAGAAGGCGTTCAGGTGGTCTTCCTCTGTCGGGATGGCTGTGAGGAACATCAAGAGCTGGAGCGAGTTGGATCGAAGGGCGTCATGAGAGTTCGTAGCGGAAGGTGGGGGATTGGACAGGATCGAGCGCAACTCTCTCAAGAAGGCATATCGAGCATCGTCGTACTTTTCCGCTAGTTCGTCGAGGAAGGTACCGTGCAAGTCTGGGTGAATGTGGGACTTGCGCTGGAGTCCCGGGGTGGTTGATGATGATGGTGGTGAGAGAGAGGTTGGAGGTCCTGCTGTGAGTGCGAGGACAGTGGCGCGCCATGGAGAGGGAGCCCAACGCGCTGATCCTTGTGCGTCTGCATCTTCATCCGTGGACCCAGCAGCCGAGTGAGAAGAGAGAGCACTAGAAGCTGCGAGTTGGAGAGCGAAGAGTTGTCTGAGTGCTGTGGAGCGTACGCCTTCGTCGTTGTATGCAGTGAGAGCGCATAGGAGATGGACAGCGTCGTTCCACTGAGTCTTGACCCATTCGCTGACTTGTAGCTCGGCCGGACTGAGCTGAGAGGCGAGAGAGCGAGGTAAGGATGCTGAAGTGAGGTTTCCCTCAGGGTCTACTTGATCCGGGTAGAGAAGTACTCGTCGCTGTTCCTTTTTGGATGAGGTTGGTGGAGCGATGAGGGATGCGAGTGCCTGGCCGAGTACGAGGAGTGCGCGATCGAGGGCCTTGGTTGTGCTGTCATTGTGAGAGTTTGCTGCTGCTGCTGCGAGAGAGCGTGCGAGGTCGATGAGGTCTGTGAGTGGGTTGAGGTCTGTGGATGAGGCGAGTGCGTGTTGGAGTGACTGTACACGAGAGAGCGCGTCGTCTTCTGCCACCTTGCCCTTGCTCTTGCCTTTGCTCTGCTTTGTCTTTGTGCTGTTGTCCTTGCTCATCTTTTGGCCTTTGCTGTGGGAGTGATGGTCTTCCCGATCGCCATTCTTCCTGGAACTTTTTTTTTTGGCTGGGAAAGTGAATCGCCGAATCGCCGAGGATGAGATCGAGAAGGTCAATCTTGACAGCGACGACGTTGATCTCGACGGCAACCACTCATACACACACTTTGACAATGGAGGACCCAACTCCCACCGCAGACACTCTCATCCCTCAGCTCACTCACCTGCAAGACATCCTCACTCACCTCGTCCCTTCTTCTGGTTCGACTACCCTGCCCTCGTACGAAGACCTCATCGCAACCATCGAATCAGCAACAAGCAAAGATGACAACTCTCTCACCCCCGTCTACACGCAGCAAGACTCAACGCATCCCTCGCATACTTCATCCTAGACTCCCTCTGGATCCTCATGAAGACAAGCGGAATCAACATCCCATCACACCACCCACTCCTCATACAACTAGAACGCGCACGATCATACATCGACAAAGTCAAACGCATCTCTCCTTCCTCCAGCGACGACAAGAATGCACAGCGGGAGCCCGATCTCATCTTAGCCGCTCAACAGGGACCACAGAGAAGAGTTGATGCAGGTCCAGCTGGTCGATTCATCAAAGCTGCCCTCGCCTCCCAATCGAAGGGAACTCTCACCAAGTTTGCGGACGACGATGATGACGAGCCTGTGGTAGTAGTGGCAGTGGAGGAGGACGTAGGCGCTGTAGAAGGCGGCGACGCTGGCGCGCAGGTCCAACTTGGCAAGCGCAAGAGTCCGGAGGATCGCGCGACGGTCAAGGACGCCAGCGCTCTCACTGAAGATCCGAGAAAGAAGAAGCGAGCCGCAGTGGATCCTTATACAGGTGAGCAAATCTTACCCTCCCCTTTTCCTTCCCGCCAATCACTTATCTCCTTCTTTATTCCCTCAGATTACGACGCAGCTCCACCCGCCCAACGACCAGCCAAAGCAACTGCAGATGCTGAGGACGACGATGAAGAAGACGGAGAGGACGACGACGCAGCAGATACCACGGCCCAGTCGACTGCATCAGATGCGAAGAAGAAGGGAAAGAAGAGGAGGAAGAGCAAGAAGGCCAAGAGCAAGAGCAAGTGAAATCGTCGCGCACTCTCTATCTCGCTCTCTATACCGCGCTGAGGATCCAGGCTGGGGATTGCAGGACGATGTAATCACACGGAATCTGATCCTCCCTAATGCTACATTGCGACCTTCCCTTTCCCATCGCCATTTCAACCTGATGATAGGCCTCGAGGACGCATGCTGGAGGACGTGAGCCGTTTTCCATTCGTATCCGAGGCCGAGCTCCCTTTTCCCGAAGTTCGTGCTCATGGACACCATCGCTTTCATCCTTCACTCCAAGGTTCAAGTCCAACGAGCTCCTAGTCCAGCAAAGCTAAGTAATCGATCTTCTGTGCATATTCACATGATCTTCCAGCTGATGAGTAATGAGTCAGCGGTCAGAATTCTCCCACTGGAGGCGATGTTCTGACTCTCGACGACCACGTCTCACATCAGCGCACACTGGTGCATAACACTACTACAGACAGTGCTTCACTCGAAAACGGTGCGAAGGCAGGCAGATAATCAGGAGGTGTGTCTGCTCTGCCGGGAGTATACATATGCGTGACCTGAAGATTGGGGAAAAGAAATTCATTTGGACTGTTAACCTCTCCAATTCTTTCTGACTTCGCTCCTTTCTTTCCATCCTCCCACACTGATCGACTCCGCGCTGACCTTTCTCCTTTGAAGTCCCTTTCGCTCCCTTGGTCGCCGGCTTTCATTCTGCGAGGATGGTGGTCGCTCGAGCCTTGTTGACTTTTGCGCGAGCCGAACAGGGCGATGGCAACAGCAACAGCAACAGCAACAGCAACAAATAAAGGCACAAAACGACAGTGATAAGCCTGCTGCGCACACCACGATACCCTCTCTCTCCCCTGCCAAGTCCTTTATCTCCCTCATCGCTCAAGACACAGACGCCAGTGTCCCGTTTAGGAAGACGACGGCCGAGACCTCAATGCATCACGATCTCTCCTAGAGGATGGGGGCGGCATCAGGTCAGTGTCTATACTCGCAACCTGGCCTGTGCGCCCTCCCCTTTACACTGACTTCCTGCATCATCCTTCTTCCTTCTCTTAGCAGTCTTTCTGTAGAATCTTCGAGAAGATCAGAGTGGCACGAAAGGCTATAAAGAAAGACCCCCCCGAAGAAAAATTTTCTTCCCCCCTTCCACCATCTCTTCCTCTCTCCCACACACGTCCAACTCTCACTTCTCTCACAACTAATCCAAATCCTCAACCCCATCTCAAGAGTCCCTCAGTCGTCATCGGTAAGTCCCTGTTTTCCCTTCCTGACTTCTTTTTCGTCTCTGTCCCTCCTTCTCCCCATCGACCATCTTCCTCCTCATCTCGTCTTCGCTCTCGCTGTTTGGCATCATGAGGACAACTTCTCTCTAGACTCTGTACCCCTGGTCAGATCACCTTCACCCTTCTCTTTATTTCGTCCTCATTCTCGTCCTCATCATCAACCCTAAACCTCATCCTCACCCACTCATCTCTGCCCCTCGTCCTTCTCCTCCATCCACTGACTTTATACCTCCATCGTCTCCATCACATTCTCTCCAGCACTTCTCCATGGGGCTCTATGACTTCTCTCCTTGCTGTGGTACTCGGCTTTGCTATCTTTCGCCTCAGGTGAGTTGGCCTTCCCTCTAATCTCACTCTCACCCTCACCCTTGCCTACCATCTTCTTTGCTCCTCACCCTCACCATCTACCCATGATCGGTCCTCCTCATCATCATCATCTCGACTGCCCTCTGACTTTATGTTCCCCTCCCTTGTTCATCCTTCCAGGAGAGCCACTCTCTTCCATCCAAAGCCATGTCATTCAGGTGAGTACCCACTCTTACCCATCCTCGTTCTCATCCGCCTTCTCACCCTCACCACCACTCGTCACTGACTACTCGCTCGTCTCCATTCCCGTCTCCTTGTAGACAAATCCATCTCCCACAACCTCCATCGCATGTCAAGATGCACAAGTAAGTACCCCCCGCTCATCGTCATCGTCATGGCCATCCTCACCCTTGCTGACCGCCACTGCCTTTCTTCTCTCTCTCGTTCTAGAAGCCAGTCCTCGAGACGGTCCTCGCATCAAGATCACATCCACAACGACGAAAACATACACACACTAGATCGTCATACAAGAGTCAAGACCACACACACACACACAGATATCAACACCATATCCACACAACTGTCAAGACCACACACACACACACACACATCAACACCATACCCACACAGCTGTCAAGACTTCCTTCGCATCCACGCACATACACGCAAGACATGCTCATCAGCAACTTTTGCAATCGAGGTCAAGATGGTCAACGACTCGAACTCAGAACTTAAGACCGGCCCTGAACCACAGCAGGTGCCCTAACAGGTACGCACCAGTCATCTCATCTGCACGGGTTCCCGGGATCAGCTTCCTCAGGCTCAAGCTCAAGGGATGTGGGGTGAGGGTTGAAGGTCAGAGAGGACACGATAGTCTTGCGCCAGGGTGGGTAGTAACACCTTTATGAGGCCGAAGCGCTCCAGCATCTCTTTGAGATCGTTGGGGAACGCCCTGGACTTGTGCCCGTAGTGGTCAGTACACCTCCTTCGGGAGGCTGAAGCTCTCTACCTCTCGACCCAATCTCCCTTCTCTTGTGCTCACCTGATCAAGCTCCGGGCCCCACTCCAATGTGCACGAGATCACTTGGTGCTTCCTGATGTCGCTCCTTACCCGCTCTCTTCAAGGTAAGTCTCCTCTTCTCCTCCACCTCTCATCCTCATCTTCACTTTGATCTGACTTGGATCGCATCCCTTTCGCTTCATCCTAACAAACAGCAATCACTTGTTCGCTCAAGCCACCACACACTCGCTCAACACATGCATACATCCACATGCACACTCAGCCCACACACCAAGCACCAGCTACCACACCTATCAAGAGCACACATACAACGTACAAGGTCACAGCTAAGAATCAACAAACTCAACGGCCAACATCATCGAGACTCGGAGTCGACACCGACCCTGTCTCGCCACAGAGCTATCAGCGGGTAAGCCCTTGTGTCTCGTCTCCATTTGGGTCCGGACCAGCTTTCCCTTAGGCCCGAGTCCAAGGGGTTTGGGGGTGCGGGTTGAAGGTCAGAGAGGACACGATAGCCTTGCGCCAGGGTGGGTAGTAACACCTTTATGATCTCTTTGAGAAGAACGCATCTCTGGACTTGTGCCCGTAGTGGTCAGTACACCTCCTTCGGGAGGCTGAAGCTCTCTACCTCTCGACCCAATCTCCCATCCCTTTGTACTCCCCCTGAGGTCAAGCCCCGGGCTCGATGCATTCGAGATGCTCGGTGTTCTACGCTCCGTCCACTTTTTCTTGAGGTGAGTCTTCCCTTCCCTTCCGCCCTTAACTCTAACAGCCTTACTCTTGTTGTCCTGGTCTTGTATGCTGAGTGGCTCCGTCTCTTTACTCTTAATGTCCAGCACGAGTGCTTTCTGCATCTCCTAGCAGTCAAGTGAGTGGCCGTTTGCTTCTGACTCTCACCGTATGACTTCATCCTCATCTTCTCTAACGTCGTCATCCCTTCGTCCTCCCTTACACAGCTACCACCACTCAGCTTCGCTCAAGAAACTACCTGTCCTCAACGTGCACGAGTCACAACCGGGAGGAAACCTTGCCAGGTGAGTTATGATTCCCCTGCTCATGCTCGCCTCTGCTTCGAGCTTAGTGCTCACCGTTCATCAAGGATCATCTCCATTTTTCCTCCTCGCCTTCCCAGATAAGATACGGCCCTCCTCTCCACATGCACATGCATGAACAAGTGGACACACACTTTACGATCAGGAACCAAGATGCTCAAGTAAGTGTCTCTCTCGCCTTCGTTGCTCGACCTCGTTCGCTGTCGCTGACAGTCATCTTTTCCCCCACTTCCCTTGTCGTAGGAGACAGTTAAGGACTACACACACCCACACTCACAACGCACAACCATCACATGGGCACCCCACGTCGTCAACATACAAACAAACACAACACATCTGAAGTCCGATCGCCAAAGAACACTCACACACACCCGTGACACCCTCACACATACACTCACGCACCAAGACCATCATACCCTCACAAACCCATCGCTTGTCTCTTGACTTCTGCATCTGCATCGGCGTCGACATCCGCATCCGCATCTCAATCCCAACGCTCATCCCCGCTTCAGGTCGGCATCCTTCCTCCTTCCTTCCACACACTCCAGCGTCGCTCAAGGAAGTACCTGTCCGGAACTCGCACGACCGGGAGGGAACAATGCCTGGTGAGTATCCCTATACTTCGTGCTCATCGTTCATCGTTCATCAGAGCTCACCTCCTTTCCTCCACGCCTTCCCAGATAACATCCGCCGGCCCTCCTCTTCCTATACATACGCACTGACAAGTGGACGCACACTCACGACCATGAATCAAGACGCTCAAGTAAGTGTCCTTCCGAACCTTGTTGCTCACATTGTCGACATGGCTTCACACTTGTCCTACTGTTCGCTGACTGATCTCTCCCCCTACATCCCTCGTTGTAAGACAGCCAAGCCTCAAGGCTCACTCACACCCACCTCACTACGTACAACCACAGCCTGGCCACCATACATCGCATACACATACACAAAGTTGACAATGATCACATACCCAAATGCCCAGGAGCCCGAACACACACCCATACCACTCTCGCCCATGCACTCTCTCCCAACGGCCATCATACCCTCACAAACCCGTCGCTTGTCTTTTGACTTCTGCATCGGCATCAGCATCTCAAATCCCAACGCTTATCCACGCTTCAGGTCGGCATCCTTCCTCCTCGCTATCACAGCTATGGTCCAGCTTCGCTTAAGGAGGAGCTGTCCGCACGCCCACGACCGGGAGGAAACGATGCTAGGCCCTAGGGTGAGCATCTTGCCCATACTCGCCCGACGCCCTATGATTCGTGGTGCTCGCCGTTCAATGTTCATCAAAGCTCACCTCCTCCTTTTCTCCTCGGCTTCCCAGGGAACATCCATCGGCCATCCCCATCACATACATACCCACGTACCAGTGGACGCACACTTTACGATCAGGTCGTCCCCTACTTCCTTCGCTGTAGGAGACACTGAAGGCCAACCTACACCACACCACGCTCACAACGCACAATACTGGCACGATACATCGTCAACATATATCACACACACAACGCTGAACACATCATCAAACCCCAAGGAACACAAACACACATCCGTACCACATCCTCACATACGCTTTTGGACAAAGACCATACCCTCGCAGACACGTCTCTTGTCTCTTTCTGGATTCTACATCACCACCCCAACCTCAAATCTGATCGCTCAGCCCGGCTCCACATCGACATCCTTCCTCCACGCTACCACAGACCACTCCAGCTTCGCTCAAGGAGGAGCTGTCCGCAACGCCCACGACAGGGAGGAAACCATGCCTGGTGAGTGTCCTGTTCCTGCTCGCCCTCTGCTTCGTGCTCACCGTTCGTCGAGACTCATCTGTTGCTTTACCTTCTTGCCTTCCCAGATAAGATACGGTCACCCTCTTCATACACACACGCACGGACAAGTGGACGCACACACAATTTACGATCAGGAATTAAGATTCTCAAGTAAGTGTCCCTCTCGTCCTCGCTGCTCGACCCCATTCGCTGTCGCTGACAGTCATCTTTCCCCCCACTTCCCTTGTCGTAGGAGACAGTTAAGGCCTACACACACACACTCACAACGCACAACCATCACATGGGAACCCTAGGTCGTCAACATACAAACACACACAACGCATCCGAAGTCCTAATCGCCAATATCACCCTCACACACACTCTCTCGCCTAAAAGTCATACCCTCCCAGATCCATCTCTCGTGTCTTGACTTCCGCATCCGCATTTCACGACTCACTCAGCGCTCAGTCCCGCTTCACGTCGGTACCCTTCCTTCTCCCTTCCACAGCTACTGCTCCAGCGTCGCTCAAGGAAGCACCTGTCCGGAACTCGCACGACCGGGAGGGAACTATGCCTAGGGTGAGAATTCTGCTCATACTCGCCCTCTGCCTCGTGATGCTCGCCGTTCAATGTTCATCAAAGCTCACCTCTTGCTTACCTCCTCGCCTTCCCAGACAACTTCCGTCGGTCATCCTCTTCACACACACTTTCACGGACAAGTGAGTGGACCCACACTTCACGATCAAGAGACGGAATCAGGATGCCCAAGTAAGTGTCTCTCTCGTCCTCGTTGCTCGACCTCGTTCGCTGTCGCTGAATATCATCTCTCCCCCATACCTCGCTCGCCGTAGGAGACAGTCAAGGCCCACACCCACGCTCACAATGCACCAGCACAACACGGGCACCACACATTTCATACACATACACATACACATACACAACACTGGACACATACCCAGGTGCCAAGGAACTGGAACACACACCGTACCACTCTCACCCTTATCGCTCGCCCAACGGCCATACCCTTCATGGACATATCTCTTGTCTCTTGGCTTCTGCATCTCAAATTTCGAACTTCCACCCACGGAAAAGTGGACGCACACTGTACGGCTAGGAGTCCAGACGTTTAAGTAAGTGCCCCTCTCACCCTTGTTGCTCAAGTCATTCGTCACGGCTCCACACTTGTCCTCACTGTTTATTAACTGACACATCTTTCCCTCCCCCCTTGCTGTTAGACCGCGACACTCAGGACTCACACCCACGCAATATCCCTGGGATTCGGTTTGGATCGTCGGCTTGTCTCGGTAAGTCTTCTCATGAAATCTTCTCATTCCTTCTTCTTCTATCACTCCCCATCCTTGGGATATCCGTCTCGCCCGTCCCTCCGCTTCTCTCCTACCTCTCGCGCCAGGGATGGCAGCCCCTGTACAAAAAGGCCGTCGGTTATCCGCTTCTTCCGTGCCTCTGCCGACCAGGGATGGCAGCCCCTGTCCCCAACAAGGCTAACGGTCATCCGCTTCTCCCGTGCCTCTGCCGTTCCCCCTCCTGATTGTCAGAAGCATGAGCCTAAGTTTCAAAACCTTTCGCTCACGAAGTTTGTTGTTCCACAGATTTATCTCTTTCAATCGGACTCTCATCGAAGTCCTTCACTTCCTACACCCATGCTGAGCTTCTTTTCCCAAACTGCTACTGGAAGTGAGTCCTTTCCATCATAGCTTGCATTGTCATTGTCATCGTTCTTATCCTGACGGCGTCTTCGTCCCTCTTCAGCTTCGCCTGCTCTACACTCGCATGGCTCAACTCCATACGCCCGCCATCCAGGTGCTCGGAATCCGTCCCGAACTCGCTGCCATTGCTACCTTCATCGTACGATCCCCACGTCTCCATCCCACGGCGCTCGAAGAGAATGTCGCGACCGCGGCCTCTTCTTCTTCGACCGATGCGCCGCGTTGAATGTATACAGCGAATTGGCGTCCTTCGACGCTTTCGGACCATCAGGTAGAATCACCCACCTCTCCACAGACGCACACGGCCGAATCTTGACCCTCGGCTACATCGACTCCGTCCGATTCCCCTCCCTCCGAATATGGGACATCCACACACCACCTACCATCCTCCCACCCTGTGCGGGGAATGGATCGCAGAGGGTCTGCCGGTTCAAGGAAGTACACCACCGGGAGGGAACTATGAAAGGAGCAAGGCAATTCACACGTTCACTCAAAGACTTCAAACTCAGTCCTCAATCTTCAGGTAAGTATTTCCTTCCCTCCTCTCCCTTCTTTCCTGCCATCGTCTCTCTTCGACGGGAAAGACTCCGCTCCTTTGCTCTGCACGCGCAGCAGAGTTCAACAATCTGCATAGGATCCTATTCTCGTCAATTTTGGTTCACCTTCAAGCCCGTCCTCGAAACCATCCTCCACCCCGTCCTGCTCCTGATCCTCGCCGCCTACTCGGCTCATTTTCGACCTCATCCTCACCGTTACTGACTTTCCTGCTCCCCTATCTCCTGCCTTCTCCTCTTTATAGGACACTCACGCAAACTAGCAGCTGCTCATCATTATTCATCAACACGCTCTCTTTGCTTTCGACGTAAGCAAGTAAGTCTTTCCATCTCCTTTCCCTTGATACATCACCTCCTCTTCGTCTACTGACTTACGTTTCTTTCTTCCTCTTTAGGTTCACTCTATGAAGCAATCCTTTACCGCGACCTGCGAAACGTCAAGATGCCGTGAGTTTCCCCTTACCCCATCCCTCATCCTCACCCCCACCCCACCCGCACCCTTCACCCTTACCCTCACCCCTCACCATTACCCTCGCCATTACCCTCGCCATTACCCTCACCCTCATCCCCGTCTCCATCCCTCGCTCCCATCTCTCGCCCTCGCCCTCGCCCTCGCCCTCGCCCTCGCCCTCGCCCTCGCCCTCGCCCTCGCCCTCGCCCTCGCCCTCGCCCTCGCCCTCGCCCTCGCCCTCGCCCTCGCCCTCGCCCTCGCCCTTGTCTCCATTCCCATTCCCATTCCCATTCCCACTCCCATTCTCACGCCTTACTATCACTCCTCAGTTTTTGCTGACCTCAACCTTCCTTCCCTTCGTTCTCCTCCCATTCTCCTTCTTTAGACACGACTAGGTCCTTTCATGACTCGCGTTGGCCAACTGTTCAGGTCTTCAGGACTTCAGGTACGACCCTCCCTCCCTCCCTCATCTTCGATTCCATTCTGCCCTTCACCTGCCCTGGTCACTAACTCTACTCTCCGTCCTTATCGTTTTCGTTTAGGAGCTACTCTGCTGTCGAGACACTGGACAAGCTCATTGAGGCCACAAGAATCCAGCACATCCACCGCTCGCATGCACATCTCACGCGAATGTATGCACATCGCATCCCACCGACCACCCACCCATCCACCAATGACCGACTTCACTCTGTTGCCGTCGTTACTGGCATGGACAAGAACTTCGGATGGTCGTGATCAACCGGCAACCCCATGCCACAATCGCAACAACACCCTTAGCAGGTATGCCTCCGTCTGCTTCCAGTCCGGACAAGCTTTCTTTGGTTCGAGTTTGAACAAATTGACCAAGATTCAGGCTGTCCAGGCGAGTCTCTTCTCATCCTCATCCTCATCTTCATACTGACCTCTTACTGACTTTGATATCCACTTCTCCCTTTCTACTCTAGGCACAACTACCTGCCAAGTTCACCTTGCCTCGAATGCGTAAGCTTCCCATCGCACACACGCAAAGTATCATGCACTCGTACATCCATCCACGTAGATGCAACACCTCATACAAGGTCGACACCGGCCCCTATACCCGGCAAGATGGCAACGCAACCGTGGGAAATCCGCGCAACGCAGCAACGGCGCCAAGGCATAGTGCTCATGCTCGCCCTCTGCTTAGTGTTCACCGTTCGTCAAGGCTCGTCTCCTCCTTTCCTCGGTCCTCCTCGCCTTCCCATACAATATCCATCGGACATCTCTTCACATACACACGCGCGGACAAGTGGACGCACAGAACAGGAATCAAGATGCTCATGTAAGTGTCCTTCTCACCCTCGGTGCTCAATGTCGTCGACACTGCTTTACATTTCATATTTGTCCTCACTCCTCACTGTTCGCTGACTGTCATCTCTCCCCCTACTTCTCTCGTTGCAGGAGACACTCAAGGCCCACCCACACCCACGCTCATAACGCACAACCACAACATGGGCACCATACATCGCCAACATAAATACACACACCACACACCCAAAGTCCCAATGGTCAAAGAACGCTCACACACATGCGCACCACTCTCGCTCATGCACTCTCGCCCAAAGGCCAACATCCCCTCACAAACCCATCACTTGTCTCTTGACTTCTGCAATCGCATCTAACGCCCAGCGCGCAGCCCCACTTCACATTTGCTCTTCTCTACCTCTATGTGTGTGCGACCGTCTGAGAGCATATCCTTTCCATCCATTATCAGGTTCATACCAGAGAAGCCTAGACGCCTCCCACTCTCCAAGAAAGCTACCCGTTAGGTGTGTGGTCCCAGGACAGACAAGCTCACGATGAACGATGCAATTCATTGGGAAAAGAAAGAGTGGATCTATGGAAATGCGGGTAACGATGTAAAAATTTCACGGAACAGGACAGAAAGACTAAAGAGATAAGGGGGATAAAAAGGGAAGGGAAAGAGAGTAACCCCCCAGCGCTGCCTCTGTGCCAGCGGTGCAACGGCGAACGCCCTAAATGCCGTCCACCTGAGACGCCCTTGTCCTTCGCTTCGAATCAAGTCAAAGGCAGCTTGACGTTCCCGTGGGTCCTCCTACGAGAGAATCTAAATTGGTTCTAATTGGGGTGGTTTTTGATTTTGTGGTGTGGGAAGCGTCGTTCACTTCTTCTTCGTTGGTGGGTCGGAGGGGCCCTGGAGCGGAAAAAGAGAGAGAGAGATCATTGCTGTCAATTGACTGAACCCGGAGGCTCGAGCATTCCTTGGGACCAAACAGACTACTTACCAGCATGAGCTCTGGGCGGACCTTCTCGTCGAACTCTTCGGGAGTCAAGAAACCGAGGGACACAGTAGCCTGCTTCAGTGTGGTACCCTCCTTGTGCGCCTTCTTGGCAGCCGCAGCGACGTCTACAAATGGGGAGAATCGCGTCAGACTCGTCCACATTAATGTGTGCGGAAAGAGGGCAGGGAACGCGGGGAGAGAGAGAGAGAGAGAACTCACTGTCATAACCAAGGTGGCTGTTCAAAATGGTAGCCAACATCAAACTCTCGTTGAGAAGCTTGTGGATCTGCTCCTTGTTCGCCTTAATGCCCACCACGCAGTTCCTCGTGAAACTACGCGCACCATCCGCAAGCAGCCGAATCGACTGTAGCACATTCTTCGCAATCACCGGCTTGAACACATTCAGCTCAAACGAGCCCGCACTGCCCGCGACTGTGATCGTGGTGTGGTTGCCGATCACCTGCGCCGCGACCATCGTCAACGCCTCGCTCTGGGTTGGGTTCACTTTGCCGGGCATGATCGACGAACCGGGCTCGTTCTCCGGCAGGGAGAGCTCGCCCAATCCACATCGGGGCCCAGAACCGAGATACCGGATGTCGTTGGCGATCTTCATGAAGGAAACCGCGAGCACATTGAGCGCTCCACTGGCCTCTACCATGGCGTCGTGCGACGCGAGGGCCTCAAACTTGTTCGGCGCAGTCTCGAATGGCAGACCGGTGATCTTGCCAACCTCAGCAGCCACGGCGGTGTCGAATCCCTTGAAGGTGTTCAGGCCGGTACCCACAGCCGTACCACCCTGGGCGAGCATGGAGAGACGGGGCAAGACAGCCTCGACGCGTGCAATGCCGTTGGTGACCTGCTGGACGTATCCACTGAATTCCTGACCGAGGGTGAGGGGAGTCGCGTCTTGGAGATGTGTTCGGCCAATCTTGATGATGTGCGCAAATTCGGCGCGCTTGACTTCGAGCGCGTCCCGGAGCTCCGTCAGTGCGGGGAGGAGGTTCTTGCTGATCTGCACAACAGAGGCGACGTGCATGGCGGTGGGGAAACTGAGGGCATGTAATCGCGCGCGTGCATGTAGTCAGTACCCCAAGGTGCTCAACAACATGCGCGTCGCGCGTCTCTCGCGGAAAGAAACTCACGTGTCGTTAGAGCTCTGGCTCATGTTGACGTGGTCATTAGGGTGGACGGGCTTCTTGCTGCCGAGCTCACCGCCGAGGATCTCAATGGCGCGGTTGGAGATGACCTCGTTCACGTTCATGTTGGTCTGGGTGCCGGATCCGGTCTGGAAGACGACGAGGGGGAAGTGGGAGTGCAGCTTGCCGGCAATGACCTGTTCAAGAAGGATCCGCAACGCGTGCCAGATGGGGTCAGTGTCAAAACGCGCCAATGTATGCTACAAGAAGAGGGGCGGACGTACCTCATCAGCAGCCTGCGCGATAGCATCGGCGACCTTGTCATCAAGACCAAAAGTGCGGTTAACGTGAGCAGCCGCCTTCTTGAGGACGCCGAAAGCCTCGATGAGCGGCTCAGGCATACGTTCTTGTGGTCCACCAATGTCAAAGTTCTGGAGCGAGCGCTGGGTTTGTGCGCCCCAGTATCGGTCGGCTGGTACTTTCAGCTCGCCGAAGGTGTCGCGCTCATGACGGAATTGTGGTGACTGCGTGGCTTGCGCGGACTGCGTGAAGATAATCCATGGTCAGTGAGGCTCTGCGAGGGGAGCAAAGGTAGGACGCCGGAAGCTCACCATTTGGATTGCAGAGTACGTGAATGCGCGAACAGCGGCGAAATTGGCAGCAGAGCGAGCTACAGTCTGTGGAAGTGAGGAAGGAGCGCGTAGAAGAAGGGTCAGAAGTGTGAAGACGCGTTGCGATGGGGTGGTGGTGGGAGAGGGGAAATGGAATGCGCAAGGAGGTGTGTACCGTGCGAAGGGTCGCCTCGGCTCTTCGAAAATTTCGCCGCAGAAGCAAAAGACCGGCAGCTGCAGGAACAGCAGCAAAGAAGCCCGCATTCTTCCGCAGACAGCCCCCTTTTTCCATGGCGTTTGTTCCGGGGGGTTGGGTACGCTGGGGTGACGGGGACTTCTTTCCAGCAAGGAGGGGAAGTGCAGAGGGAGAAACTCACTCTTGCTGTTGATGCTGATGCTGCGAGGGACGATGAGGCTGAGGTAGATGCAACAGCACTGCGGCTGAGCTGGCGAATGGCGGCGCGAGTAGCGATCATGGCGAGAGGAAGAGTGCTGTGAGGAGGAGGAGGAGGAGGCCGAGGTGGGAAGGCGGGTTAGACGACCTGCCAAGTTTGTTGGGGGACAAGGGAAGAAGGCGGCGCGAGGAGGTCAGTTGAACGGAGTTTAGGATGAGCGTTAGGAATGAAATCGTCAACCAGAAGCTCACAGAAAGGTCAGAGGATTTTGATGGCAAGGAAAGAGAGGAGAGTGAAGGGGGAGAGCGAGATGATGATGATGGGGAGACAGGAAGACCATCTCCTTTTCTCTTCTCTCATCTCCAACAGGCAGGCGATCTTCTCAAAATCTCATTCACAACGCGACCCATTCCGAAGAGACCGAAGCGTTTAGCAGGCGATGATTCAAAGCTCCTGCAGTAGTCCGCGCATACATTATCGGGACAGGATGCGTCTGCCCGCGAATGGCCGAAGCCAGCCCCCAGCCCCAGCAGCCATCCTTCCCTCGGGGGCCAGAGCAGCAGGCCACAGCAGTATAGTGAGCAGAGTGTTCGGGTGTTCTGGAAATTTGTCTTTGAGGTTGTGTTGGGTTCGCAGCGCGAAGGTGAAACTTCCAGATCCCGCATCGTCCCGAGCGCGTAAAGCCGAGCTGATCCGACCCCGCTCCGAAGTCTTCCGAGGAACTTTCTTTCGGCGATTGCGCCACGTGGCTTGGAGCAAGGATATCACGTGAGCACAAAGCTGTCGCGCTGGAAGGAAGCAAGGAAGGTCTGAGCGTGGACCCGGACCACTTCGAGGAAGGATCAGCTCAAGCGTCGACCTGCCTTCACATCGCCCAGCTCTCTCTCCCCCTATAAGGCCTCGCTCGTTCCCTCGTTTCGGCGTACCCCGGCTCATCAAGAACAACCTCGAAGCCTGATAGGAACTCCTCGCTCAAAAACACAAGGCTCAGGAGAATTTCCCAAAGGAGACAATACAATGATCAGCGACATTCAACTAGGCGCCATGGCCAACTGGTTCGGCTGCACTGCTATGATCCTTATCATACTCTACCACGTATGTGTTCCCTCTTATCCTCTCTCTCTCTCCCATGGCTCTTTGTGGACGATTTGAAGGCGGCCGTTGCCAATTGGGCTTTCTGTTCTGAATATGCTAAATCTTGTCCCTCTTCTGCTTCTCTTCCTAGGTCGTATCCGTTAATGCAAAGCGGACACAGAGCTCAGCAAACGTAGCGGCTCTGACAGGCCAACAATGAAGGAAAGTCCTTTCATCTCTCCGCCGACCTTTCGAAAGACCTTCCAATAATTTGGCGGAACACGGGTGGCGGGTCCCAATTACTTGACCAGCATTGAACGGCCCTCCTCCTCCTCCTCCTACACTTGCATTCCAACACTTTTCTCAGCTGTCACCTTCTCTTTTCAAGCTTGAGCCTGTCTTCATACACTCTTCTCAAATGCCTCCTTCACCTGATGCTTTGACGAAGGGGGGGAATAGCGCGCGGCAGGAAGCGGACATCAAGCACAACAGTGCCAAAGAGGTTCGGCCGGCCTTCAGCTTCGTATACTATTACAACAGGAGAGTCGGGGGGGGTGGGTGTATTATAATGCAGGGATGAGGTGGGGGAGGTGCAGCGTGTTTCCTCCAGAATACGTGTGAATGGGGCCGAGGAATCGTTCGAAGCAGCAGTCGCGGCGCAAGTAAACAGGAAGCAAGTGAGAAAGGACAGGCCCTGCACAAGATCATTTAAAACTTGTCCGCAAACTTCCAGTCGGCGCAGTCTATGAGAAAGAGAGAGAGTTCAGCATTTGAGCGACAGGGATTTCAGCAGAGAAGGGCGACGAGGAACTTACCACGACACGCATCCTCGTTTCGCGCAATCGGGACAGCCCGCTTCAGGTCCCCCGCAGGACCATCCGGGTCTTCCTTCCCTCCATCATTCTCCCCCTTATCATCCCCTCTCTGCCAAGGCCACTTCCACTTCTTCCCGCTCACACTCTCCTGCTCCCTCATCATCCTCCTCCGACGCGCCGCAACGACCCTGCGCCCTTCCCTACTCTCCGCACCAGACTGCTTCTGCACCACACCCTTCTTCTTAGCGACGCGCTTGTCCCAATCTTCAGTGAGGATGTCGTCTGCCATGAATGCGATGCGGTGCAGGTTGATGGAGGAGGCCCATCCGAGGCCGGCGACGGTGTCGTAGATGATGGACTTGCCGGTGTGACAGCGTGATTCCATCGCGTACCCGAAGGAAGAGCAGATCGACGCCGTCCCTACACAATCGCCCACTGTGAAGAGATCGTTGCATATGTGAGAACCAGGATATGCAAGGAAATAGACAAAGAGCGAACTCACTGGCTATAGGATCAGCAGTATGATAGACATGCGTGATGGGCAACTGCGCCACAGGACTCTCATCCGAATCCGGGCCCGTCGGCGGTAAAGGCAAATGCAACCTCTGCGCCGCCATCCTCTCCCCCGGCGCTTCAAACGTAATGGTAGGCACCCCAAACGTCATCCCCAACAACGAGCTCAAACTGCCCCCAACGAATGCCCCGTGATCCAGATCTGAGAATCAGGGTAGATGTACGAGACGTTGTTGTAGAGGTCCATAGCGGCCGAGTAGTAGACTGATTTCTCGACAAGGGCACGTTCGAGACAGGTCTGACCACATTGCTGTGTTGGAACGGCCGGAGCTGACTCAGCGAGAAAGGAATCGGACGGGCCGAGTGGGCCGAGTCCGGCGGCGGGGATGCGCAGGTGCTTGAGGAGGAGGAGGTTGCGTTGGCGACGTTGCCTGAGTAGCAGTCGCAGACTGGAGACCATGTCCAGGAGACGCGAGCGCAGCAGCAGGAGAAGAGGAGATTATCCTGCAACGTCGCGAAGGTGATGGAATGAGCAACTTTGCGTCGGTTGGGGTAATGGTATAGAGGGTTTTGGACTCACATTCTCCTTGTCTCTTCGCACTGTGTCAGTACCACCGGGCAGGAAGGGCGGACTGGTGCCCTTGATGGCGAGGATGATGGTGCTGTTGTCGTTGGAAGTAAATACATGCCCGCGCATGCCATTATCAGTCCAGCCAAAGGAGTCGCTCTGTAGTGAAAAGAAAAATTCAGCATAACACGAAAAAAAATGCCAGTTGTTTCGCGCATGGGTGAAATGAACTCACCAGATTGAAGCCACCGAAGCCAGGCTGCCACGTTTCGGTGCTGTTCTCGTACGCTTGACTGGCCATCTTTGCAAATGTGAGGAGCGTGTCCCGATTGGTGACATCAGGCGCATCAATGTCGACCTCGTCCCACTCCATGGTGTGTGACTGGATGCACTCGAGCTGTCCTGCGCATTGGGCGCGTGCGGCTAGGTAGGCATGTGGGTTGACGGGTCGTAAGATGCGCTGCCTTGATGTGGTGATGGTAAGTGGCGAGGCGATGGCGAGAGCTGAAGCTGTGCGGTTGACGAGGTAGGTCTTCCTTGGCTCTGCGTCGTGGAGAGGATGAAGAATGGAGTGCCTGAGTGTGAAGGAGTGTTGTTGCTGAGCAGGAGGAGAGGGATCGACAGTCCATGGTCTTGAGAGGGTGTTGAAGATGGATTGTTGGAGATGCTGTGCGAGTGAGAGGGGTGTCCTCCAGTTGGCGAGGGATGAGGATGGAGAGGTGGGGGCTGCGTGCGCTTGGGGGACACACAGCGCAAGAGCAGCGACCAGGAGGAGTATGAGGATGTGCTGTAGCTTACGCATGTTGGCCATTTGTCCCTTTGCGCAGTTGTCAGGAGGATCGTCGTCGTGCTGATGTCACTTTCTCCAACTTTGGTCTCCTTTTTTCTTATCGTTATCGCTGAAACTGATTGATGTCGGCGTTTCAAATGACCGACGATGATGATGGATTCGGCGTTTTGTTTGAGGCGATGCGCACGACACCTTCCGCCTCTTCACACGCAAGTACTGGAGGGTTTTCAAAAGGGTATAAGGGATAAGCATAAGTCATAACCAGCGGCATAACGCATAAGGGTTATGCCACACATAGGAGCGTTATGAAGGCCCCCACCCCCCTGGATAACCTGACATCCCTGTCATAACCTGGTCATAACCTGGCATAATGATCAAAAGCAGAGGCGTTAAAAATAGAACAAAATTCGTGGCTGGTTCTCGTGAACGAAGACTGCTGCTGTGCACCCCATTTTGGATCTGAGAAGCGTTGTTCAAAAGGTGGAAAAGAGCTCTGGATGATTTCTTTCAGGCGCAGCGCTGAACCTCAGCATAAACCTGACTACTTGAATCGCTCAGGCATAACGCATAACGCATAAGTCATAAGCGCTTATCCCTTATACCCTTTTGAAAACCCTCCACTCACAGCCAGCCAGAACCCCACGCTCCCAACAACCTCGCACTCGCCCACCTCAGCTAAAGCCATCATCCCACTCTGTCCCTCCCTCAGGCCCTGCTTCAGAACCAACCCCGCCTCAGCGCTCATCCACGCCGCCGTCGATGGGCAGCACCGACTTCATCACCTCATCATCCACCTCATCCACCACCGCATTCGAATCCTTCATCCACATCATGGCCGTCGTCACCCGAACCCTCTCCTACTCCCTCGGCTCCATCCTCCTCCTCCTCGCCCTCCTCGCCCCGCGCTCCCGCAAAGCACGCTTCTACCTCAACGTAGCTCTCTACACATGCGGTCTCGGCGCTTGCTCCGTATGGGGTGTCATTGTCTCCGTCCTCATGTCCCTCATCCCAGGACAGCGACTCAACATTAACAAGGTCATCGCTCGCTCCTTCTACTACCTCACAGGAAGTCTCACGGGAATCCGATTCATCGTCGAGGGAGGAGAACTTCGAGAAGGCTCGTCCGCTGTTCTGGTCGGAAACCACCAGAGCTCGATCGACATCCTCTACCTCGGTGCCATTTTCCCCGCCTACGCAGCCATCATGGCCAAGAAGGAGCTCAAATATGCCCCCTTCTCGGCCAATACAGTAAGTCATATTCCCTTTTCGCCCTGCCGTATGATCTGTATGAGGTTTTCTGACCCGATTCCTCCACTACAGTGACGCTGTCCGGCGCGGTCTTCATCGACCGCAAGAACCGCAAGGACGCAGTCAAGTCCATGGACCAAGTCGGAAACAGCATGAAGAAGCGAAACGTGAGCAATACGAAAGCAAGAGGCCTTTCCACGCCAGAAACGCTTATTGACCGCATTCATCAATCTGCATTCCGCATTTATAGCTCTCGCTCTGGATTTTCCCCGAGGGCACACGCTCCAACTTGCCCGTCCCTGATCTGCTTCCCTTCAAGAAGGGCGCCTTCCATCTCGCCATACAGGCACAAGTACCCGTCATTCCGTCGTGTGCGAGAACTACTACAGGCTGTTCGACAGCAAGAGCCGCTTCGACAGCGGAACCATCCGCATCAAAGGTAAGTCTGCCATGTCCCTCTACTGGCACGCGTATTGAAGTCGCTGAATCTCTGTTTCTTCTTGTACTCCAGTCCTGCCACCGATCCCAACAGCGGGCATGGCTCCCTCCGACGCAGCCACCCTCTCCGACACCGTCCGTGAGAAGATGCTCGAAACCCTGCGCGCCTTCGATGCCGACCAGGAACGCGCAGACACCGGCATGATCACCTCGAACTCGGCCTCCTCTCTCCATCACAGGCCGCACAACGGACGAAGGCGATCGACCCACTGGGTGGAGTCGCGAAATTGGCTTCGTACATCGTCGGTCGGGGCAGTGGGACTGATTGGTCGAAGAAGGTGGAGCGTGATCGGGCGGCGATGACGAAGCCTGGTACGTCAGGGCTGCAGCCCTCGGATTATGGGTTGGTTAGTGAGGGACAGAAGGACCGGGAGGATGGGACGAGTAGTGCGGTGCAGACTCATGCGTCTGGTTGAGCCTCTTCTTTAAGTCCCCCAGCGCAACACAAACAACAAAAAATCGAGGATATCATTTCACATTTGCTCTTCGCTCTTCACGATCTCTCTTCTGTACTTCTTTCTCTAGCTGCTAGTACATAAGTATTCAGAAACGCCAGCATCCTTTGCTCTCCCGCGTGTGATCGTCTGTGCGTTGTGGTGAATTTTCTCAACCGAGTTCGGAAGGAGATCTCTGGAGAAGTTCTTCTGGAGAGCCACGACCATCTGCATACAGCCAGAAAGGGCAAATAGCAACTTCAGCAAGGATGATCACCATCACGCCGCTGGCAGGTCCAGTGCCCGCGTGGTGCGCGAAGAGAGCAATACAGAAGGAGCAGGAGAAGGAGCCGATGGCGAGAACAGCAGTGCCCTCGTCATCTCCAGCACGGGAGAGGCGCATCCTTCCTCGCCCGCCGCAGTCGTCGTCGCAACGCCCGATACCTCATCCCCCGTCCCAGCTGATTCTGATCAAGAGCGCGAGCCACCAAAGTCTCGGCTTACCTCCTCCAGATCGACGACATTCGCGTTCTGGTGGATTGTGGGAGTACGGAGGATTTCGTCTTTCCGTCGGTCGAAGCGGGAGTGATGGAAAGGGGAAAGGGAAGGCTAAGGTCGAAGGAGGTGAGGGGGAGGGAGATGCGATGGATACGGAGGGAGACGAGGTATCGGATGCGAAGAAGAAGCAGATGCAACAAGTGACGGAACTCAGTGGACCGCTGGACGAGATTCTCGAGAGGTAAGTCCCAGCCCAGCCCCCAAAGGCCCCTCACTCGCTTTACCCAGCTGAACCATTCTCCATCGTCTAAAACAGAATCGCCCCAACGATCGACCTCCTCCTCCTCTCCCACTCCACCCTGAACCATCTCGGACTCTTCGCCTACGCCCGCGCCCGCCTCGGACTCAAATGTCCCGTCTTCGCAACGATGCCCGTCAAGCGATGGGCAAACTGACCGTGCTCGAATGCACCGAGGCACTCCGGGCCGAGATGGACGTCGAGGCGGAGAACAAGCGCAGGGCGGCGGCGGCGGAGAATGTTCCTGGCTCTGACGGAGGAGGGCTAATGGTTCGACAACGACGATCGAGCCGGAGAAAAAAGTGATGACGGTTGGAGGGGCAGCTGTCGCTGCGGCTTCGGCGCTCTCGGTGGTACGACTGCCGCTACGCTCTCTCAACAGTTGGATGACGACGAGCGGGCTAGGGCAGAGGCGAAGGCGGCGCTGAAGAAGGTGTTGGGGAGTGAAGTGAATAAGAAGAGGGAGAGGTGTATACCTTCTGTTGATGAAATCGAGGAGGCGTTTGAGGCTATTACTACCGTGAGGTATTTGCAGCCTACGCATTTGGTAGAAGGTGAGAACTCCTCAGAATGGCAAGGACATTCACGAATTTTGAATGTGCTGACTCTTATTTCCTGATTGGTTTGACACAGGTAAACTCGTCGGGATGTCTCTCACAGCATACTCAGCCGGCCACTCCCTCGGCGGAACAGTCTGGAAGATCCGCTCTCCCTGAGCGGACCATCCTCCTCGCTCTCGAATACAACCACAACCGCGAACGGCATTTGGATGGTACGGCTCTGTTGGCTTCTTCGGCGCGGCTGCGAATGCGGTGGGTGCGCTTGCGGGGACGAGTGCGGGAGCTTCGACGGGTGGAGTGTTGGATGCTGTGCGGAGGGCGGATGTGTTGGTTACTGATATCAGTCGGGGTTTGTTGACGAACGCGAAAGAGGAAGGATAAGGATGCTGCATTACTTAGTGAGCAACTTCTTTTCTCTGATCGAAGATGCGCGTAGCATAGGCGTAGCTGAGCATGTGGTATGCATTTTCTCCTACAGGTTTGATCGACCGTACCTTGAAATCCGGCAACTCACTCTTCTTCCCCGTCGACCCGTCGCGCGTCTGCTCGAGCTCCTCATCCTCTTCGACCAACACTGGGCCTACGCCTATACATCCACCGCCCCGAACTCCTCGAACAATCCAAACCTCAACGGAGGCTCCTCTCCACCGAAGTACCCACTCTGTCTGATCAGCAAGACGGGTAAAGAGATGCTTCAGCGCGCGAGGACTTTTATGGAGTGGATGACGAGGGAAGGGCTGGATCGCCTGCTGCGCTTGCTGCTGCTCAGGCTGCGGAGGAGAAGGAGAGGAATGAGAAGAGGGGTGGTGGGAATCAGAGGAGATGGGGTCAGCAGAGGGATCGGGCTGGACCCCTTGAGTTTAGGTGAGTGCGAAGGTCACTACTTGTGGGAAAGAACGGAGATCAGAGAAAGTACTGACTGTTTGTTCGATTTCAGGTATCTGCGAGTTTTCACATCTATCGAAGCGATGGACGAGGTCATACCGCTCAACACACCCAAGGTAGTCATGGCCGTTCCACCTTCGCTCACCCACGGACCTTCTCGACGACTGGTACAGCGCTTCGCAGATAAGGAGGATGATGTGATTGTGCTTACTCACCGTGGTGAGCCGGAGAGTCTGGCGAGATGGCTTTGGAATCAGTGGGATGATCGAGGAGAGGGGTTGGGGAAGGGTGGGAAGGGAGAGTGGATGAAGGGCAAAGTTGGGGCTGAAGTTGGGCTGGAAGGTCTCACGTATCGGCTTGAGGTGAGTGCATGTAGAGTGCTTCCCAAGACCATGCAGAAGCTTATAGAGATTATTTGCGACCCATAGCTCTTGAGCGAGGTGCCTCTAATCGGCGATGAGCTGAGACTGTACCAAGAAGTACACAAGGCCTCGCTTGAAAAGACGGCGCAGCAGAGGCTGGTGCAAGCGCGACAGCGGCGTACGCTCGAAGCCGACGAAGACGACAGTGATTCAGATGATTCGGACTCCGGTTCGGAAGATGACGGCGATGACTTTGGAGAGCTCGGAGGTTCTGCGATCCGAGGCGGTGGCTTTGCTGAGCCGGGAAGTTCATCGCGGAAACGAGTGCATGCGATCGCGTTTGGAGCCGCGGCGAACGAACGAGGAAGGGGCACTGCTGCGATGGATGCGCAGAATGAGGGCGATGGCGTCTCAACTACACTGTCGTTCGACATCTACCTCAAGGGAAACGCGTCTCGTGCGGCTGGTGGCTTTTCGGTACCAGAGCCAATATAGGTGCGGGTGGAGAAGACGGACGGAGCATACGATTCCGAATGTTCCCCTTTGTCGAGCGGAAACGGCGTGTGGACGCTTTTGGGGAGGTTGTCGATGTCGGACGATGGCTTAACAAGCAGCGAGCCGAGATCGAGAAGCAGGCGGGCACGAAAGCCAAGGCGCCTGAGACCGAGGAGCAAATCAAGCAACGTAAGATCTTGGCGGATCGAGAGCGTGCACGGTTGGCACCTCCTACGAAGTTCAGCTCGGAGACGATCGAAGTTGCGTTCCGGTGCAAGCTTGCGTTTGTCGAGATGGAAGGGTTGAACGATGGCAAGGCGCACAAGCTTCTGATTCCTCAACTTTTCCCACGACGGTTGGTCCTTGTCAACGGTGATGAGCCTACACGACAGGACATGCTTGATTCGATGCGGTCCATCAAGGGTTTTACAAAGGAGATAACGGCACCTACGAAGGGGTCACGGTCCGGATCGGAGAGATGACACATAGCTTTACGGTCAATCTGGGAGATGGGATCTTACAGGCGCTCAAGATGAGTCGGTTCGAGGATTACGAGATGGCCCATGTTACTGCGAGGGTGACGGTCAGTGCGGACAGTGCGATCCCGACTTTGGAGGTCATTGGTCCCAACGGTGTCATTGCGATCTCGGACGTTTTGGACACGGCTGCGATCGAGGCTGCGGAGCGGAACAATGAGGCTAAAGAAGCGGCCAAGAAGACCATTACTGCTGGTGCCCAAGAGCCTCTGAGGAGGTTGATCAGGAGCAGAAGGCTGGGAATATGATCTCGAAGGCTATGTTCGCCTCTCATCCGACCCGGACTCTCCAGCCTACCCTGTTCATCGGCGACTTACGACTCTCGGTACTCAAGTCCATACTGGCACGCGATTTCCGGATCCCATCTGAGTTCGCGGTGAGGGTATGTTGGTCTGTGGTACGCCCGCTTCGACGGGTGGGCGGGGCGTGAGTGCGGCAGCGGCGAAGACGACGGAGCAGCCTACGGTGACGGTGCAGAAGGAGGTGAGGGGAGGGTTGTGTTGGAGGGGAATGTGGGGGCTGCGTTCTATGCTGTTCGGAGGGCTGTGTTTGGGTTACATGCGCAGGTGTCGGAATAGATCGAAGTAGTTACCTCGCAAAGTCAATGAATACATAGCATGCTGCGTATAACATGCTGCCTTCCTATCCTTCCTCGCCGGCTTCATGCTTGCCGCCGTCCCTGCTCCCATACGACTGCGAGCGAGATAATGTTCCTGCATCGACTGCGACCACAAGTGACAAGACGCACTCTGCTGCGACTTGGGTGATTGCGGCGATTCAGCTTCTCTTTCTTCCTGTCCTCTTGCATGCGCATCTGGGAAGCGACTTAGCACCGGTAAAGCCGGGTCGAATGTGCCGCCTGCTTAGTTTGATAGCCTTCACGCTTCACGGTTCACCCCACGCAGCACGCTCATCGCTTCTCCACCCACACCCAATCTTCCTTTCACGACCACCACCTTCCTCCCCTCATCCTTCCCTCCTTTTTCCCTCTCTCCTCCTCCATCCTTCTGCCCGCCATGTCGCTCGTTCAGCAGGTTGTTATGCACCCTTACCTCACCCAGACAGTGAGTATCATCTATTCTTCTTATCGTCGTCTTTGGGTCGTTCCTTCCTTTACGGTCATTCGATCAGCGCACCCCGCGTTGAGATGGAGGTCGTAGCTTGGAGGCTGCAATCCCCAGCAATCTGCTTTCGCGCATATGCTGCGCGGAATTTGAGGGACGGCGTGGCATGCGGAACGCGGCGCCTTGCCAAAGCGTTAACCCGACGACATCCCCTCGTGGCGTGCCGGAAAAGTAGAGATCTAGAAGTGACTGACCCAACTTTCTGCTACGCTCTTCCCACAGCTGCGGTTCTGGAGCACCACAGTCGGTCGGGACAAGACCTACCGTTCGGTGCAGTACCTCGCCCGGTTCTTGGCCTGGTACGAGTACCGCAAGGGCGCGTCCAAGGAGACTGTCGCTCGTCTGCAAGCGCTCAAGTCCAACATTGGTCTCTCCCGAAAGCGTGCGTAGCCCTAAATTTCCCAGACGCGATCGCGATTGACCTCGAGTTGACGTTTCTTCTTTTACGGAATTGCAGTGATGCGCGTTGGCAAGTTCTTGGAGCACTTCCAGGCTGCGATTAAGGCGACTGCTATCCAAGACCCCGTTGTTTCGTACCTTGCTATTGGCCGACAGCTCTCGTACGCCCTTTACCTGATCCACGACGCTCTGCAGTGGGTGAGTATAATCTGACTGGAATGCTCATGCTCGTGGTGAAGGAGGAATTCAGATCGCTGACCTTTTATATACTATCAGGTCAACGGCGCGAAGGCATACCAGTTCGCACCCGAGACGGCCAAGAAGATCTCGAAGCGGGCGTCTCAATTCTGGTTGGCAGGTCTGACCTTCAACCTGATCTCCGGCTCGTACAAGACATACGTCCTCAACCAGCGCTCAATCGCGGCGCGTCGCCCCCGTGCCACGTCGGAGAAGGAGGCCGAGCGCAAGGTGGAGATCCAGCAGATTGCTGCCGAGCAAGCTGCTGTCCGTTACCAGATGATCCAGGACGGTCTCGACTGGATCTTGCCTGCTACTGGTTCGGACATCCTCAACTTGGACGAGGGTATCCTTGGTCTGGCTGGTTTCACGACCGCGCTTATGGGTGCGCGTACCCAATGGCGTGCTGTCAACGGAGGTGGTGCCAAGAAGTAAACGAGTTGCAAAGACGAAATTACGGTTGTCGCGGCGGACGGCGGCAACGACGTATTGTGGACGTGTCGATGCGTCGAGGTGGATGGCGAAGCGATGCACGCGTTCGGTCATGACGGAGAAGCAAGCAAGACGGAGGATATCTACGCAGTCGATCGGTCTGGTTCTCAGAAACAACAAAACCGGGGTTGCGAAATACCTCTCTGGACCCCCTGGCTCTGTTCCTTCCTTCTCTACTTCCCCTTTCTTCCTCTCTTTTCTCTCTCTCTTTTTCCTTTCTGATGTTTCGCTTCGTCTAACTCCTAGTCAACTTTTTTACTTACCACTCGATTCCCAAGGCAAACGAAAGCTTTTAGCGTCCTCTGAGCATTTTCGCTCTGGTGGGAAGCAGGCCGAGACATGGGAGGGTGGGAAGCAGATGGCTAGAGAGGTTCTGATGAGGGTGTCCTGATGCTGAATTCTGAGAAGCGCCTGGGGGACCTCTTGCTCCTTGCGAATCGCCTTGCCTTCCGCCTCACGGAGCTCCGGCGGTATGATAGCTCAGGGTCTTTCCAACACTCGCAAGGCCGCCAGCATTCAGCATGTTCGTGAGCTTCCTTCGCATGTCCTCCGTAGATCGCGAGGAGGGTCCTGTGCCTTGCCTGAGCGGGGCGAATCCGCGTGTGATGATCGATGATATGATGTGCCGCCTATTCATTGATACAGCCTTGGTGATAGTGGTGATACATGCAGGCATGCTTCTCATATGCGGAGGTAATCCCGTTGGATGAGACGCCCGCTTCCCGCCTTTCCCCTGTCTTCCATCACCTCGCTCTTCATACATACTTAACCCCACCACACACACTCTCTATCCTTCACTCCCGAGTCCCAACCACCCACGCTCTTTCTATTCTCCTACTACTGCAGTACGTCTCTGCTCTTGCCTCTTGCCTGTGAGTGTCTACAGCTCCAATCTCCCGCCTTTGCCTTCGCTGGTCTGCCCCTCTCTTCTGCGCTGCTGGGACCGTTGGAGGAGCACAAAGAAGTTCCGATCAACGCCAGCATCAAGCGTACCAGCTCCATGCATGCGTGCATGCTCTGCGGGTACACCAGGCGCACCAGTCGCGCGAGCTTCAACTCAGCGACTGGACTACTTCGTGGGAATCTGTATATTTCAAGGACAGTCCAGACTGACAGTAACTTCTCTCTCCCTCCCCATCTTGTTCTTCTTCTCTTTTTCCCTCCTCGTCTACCCATTCGATACTGCCTCGCCGCTGCGCCCGCTCATCAACGCCTTACGACCTGGACTCCGATACTGCCTGTGTCCCTGAACATCCTCGCTCGCTCCTTGGCCGCCTGCTTTCCATTTGTCTTGCCGTGCCTTACGGATCCTCACGATTGAACCCATATACGCTTTGCTCGCTTCTCTACACGGACGACTGCCCTTTCTGCCAACCACTCGACTACCCTCCTCCCTTTTACTTTCCTGACGCACACGGACTGCCGGACAGTCTGCGACATTGCACTTCATCTGATTCGACTTTTGCCAACTTCCCACCCTTCTTCGCCATCCAAAATGCAGATCACTCTCCCCTTCACCGCCGGCCTGCTCTTCTCCCTGGCCTCCACCGCTCTCGCCAGCTCGCACCGCGTTCCCCTTGGCTCGCGTGACCATCACGGCCTCAGCAAGCGTGCGCCCGAGTTCACGCCTACCTCCCCCGGTCCCGGCGATGTTTACAGGGTCGGAACTCCCATCCCCATTCAGTGGGAAGCTGACACCTCTGGCTCCACGAAGTGGAAGGCGACCAACGTTCGTCTTATGACGGGCTCCAACCTGAAGATGTCTCAGGTCACCATGGTCGGTGTTATTGACGGAACCGACGCCTCTAACACGACCCTCAGCTGGACCGCACCCGCCGTGAACCCTTACTCGGCCATCTACTTCTTCCAGTTCGACCATGGCAACGCACAGGCGGACCCCACCTGGACTACCCGCTTCTCCATTGCTGATGCCGATGGTCAGACAACGGCCCCCTCCCAACCTTACCAGCCAGGCAACAAGGACGTGCCTGCCATCCCATGGGGAACTGGCGCTCTTGCGTCCGGCTCTGGTTCCGATTCGAGCTCTGATACCAACAGCTCCACTGCTTCATCGAACACGACCCCCGCTACTCAGGCCGCATCTTCCACCGGCTCAACTCTCACGACCCCTTCAACTACGTCTGCATCTCAGACCAGCTCAAAGTCCTCAACCTCGACACCATCATCAACCACGCCCGCCACTGGCGCTGCGGCTCCGGCCTTCCTCGCCAAGCCCGTCGGTATGGCTCTGACAGGCGCGGCTGTTGGATTGGCTGCCGCCTTTATCCTGTAAGAACGTCACAACGCCTCGGTTCTCAGCAAGGTTTTACAAGTGTCCGAGACGAGTCGAAACCCTTGTCTTCGCGTCCAAGCGGGAGAAGATCAAGGCGGCGCAACATTCGACTCCAATCCCGGCACCCTTCCCGTTTTGTCACCTGTGCACACATATACTCATCGACTCTCTACCTTTTTCTTTCACCAACTCTATCTCCTCAAGCATCATCGTTGGCCGCTGTTGCGTTCGACGGAATCAGCAAACCGACCAAGAGCAACAATACAACGACCCCTACACCAGCGCCAGCTCCAGACTCATTACGAACAAGGCATGATCCAAAGACTCTTGTTGCCACCCCGCGTACTTGAATGGACTCTTCTGTTTTGCTTCGTCGCACTATTATTACTCCATTTTTTTTCTTCAAGGTTCGATGTCTTTCTCGACGACAAGGGTCAGCAGCGGCTGGGCATGTGCACTCGAAGTCATCAACGACAATGCAGACCATCCCTCTTCATCGTCGTGTAATACAGCTGGTTGCAAAAAGAATGACATGAGGGATTTGGGTATAACCCAAAAACCGCGGCGCCGTGTAGCGGTAAAACTTTCTGCTCGAAACCGACAGACCCCGACAGACCTGCTGGCTTCCTGACTTCCTGTCCACTCACTCACTCGCCAATTACTCGTTCACCCTGCTCGGCGCTCACTTAGTACTCTAGTCCAAGGCTTCAGCTTGTGGCGGCAGTGATGTTTTTGACTATGTCGGCCACCACTCACTCAGTACTCAGTACATCATGCTGATGGTATCGAATCGAGTCGACGACGTTTGCTGGACGGTCTGGGCATCTGGGTCTCATGCGTGCGCATGTCAATCAGACTCTGTCAATCAGACTCTGTGTCGGAAGTCTGTAATTCCTTACATCCTCCTCGCTTTGGCTGTAGCCCTAAGTACGAAGACACCGCAGAACGTTTGACTGTCAGATTCCCATACTGTACGCCGCTCTACTCATCTTCCAGCCATATCGCTGATGCGGAAGAGCCTCGAGTATGTGGTTGGTAGGTGTGAATCTATGACAACTCGGTGACTCTGTGACTCGCGTTGGTTCGTGCTGCAGGTTCTAAAAATCTGAAATGAGCAACTTGAGTTCAGGAAAGTGGTGACGGAAAAAAATTGGCATGTCATTCTTTTTGCAACCAGCTGTAAGAGCATTGTGCTGATTGGAGAGGCGATATAGGAAAAGGCTCCGAGCAGGGAAAGAGGAAAATTTGGGATTGCAGATCGTGCATGCTCTGAGCGAGAAGATCTTCCTCCAACGCTCTGTGTACTGACTTACTACTGAGCTGAGCCGCGCGGGACATGTCATCGTCCGCTGCTGCTGCTGCTGGTGCCGCCGCCGCCGCTGCTTCTGCGGGAGGAATCGCCCTGCCCACCGCCTCCGCACGAGCCGCTGCCTTGCGATCAGCTGCGGCTGCTTCCAACCGCGCCTCTGAACACCTCTCTGCGCACTCCCCGCCCTTTCATCGGACAGCATCTAGGAGAATCCCTACTTCCTACGATCGGGGAGATAGACAGGATGGCGCTTCAACGGGCGGGACCGACGCCGATGGTAACCAAATGGGAGGAGAGGAGGATGATTGGTCTGGGAGTGGTGCGATCGCGAGACGATCTCGGGCGGCGAGGTTCGGGAGCAAGAGGATGGGGGCAGTTCAGGTTCCGAAGATGATGCGCTGGGCGGTTCAGGAAATGGTCAATGGTGAGCTCTACACTCACTCCTCTTTCTGTCCCTTTGTGCGCATGTATGCTGACATTTTTCAAAACACCTTTGCGCAGTCTCTAACAGACAGGCGCTTCGACAGGACTTCCTTCGAGTCAAGGACGATGCACGACCCGAGGCGCCTGCGGGTGCGCTGACTTCTCATGTGGGAAAGTCTCTGCCATCCGCCCGACTTGCGCTCACTCATCTGGCCGTTTCTTCGCCCGCTCGGTACGCGGTGCTGTACAACGTTCTGTCGGAGGTTCGCAAACGTCTTCAACATGCTCTCCCCGACTTGGAGCAAGAATTACAAGACGAGGAGGACGGCACTGAGCGCAAGTGGAGATTGGAAGGATGGAGTCCTACAAAAGTGATCGAATGGAACTGCGCTGCGGCCGAAGGACTCTGGGCTGCTGCGGAAGCCTTCAACGACGTCGATGAATTAGAGGAAGACGGCTTCAGCTCTACTTCGCACGGGGAGACGGGTCCGCTGCGCGCATATGAAGGCTACGATGACCGGATACCGCTCCTTCGGGCTGGAATGGAGATCGCTGCCTGGGCCCAATCGCAAGATCGGAAGTTGAGCTCGGAATTGCGCGATCAACGAGGCTCGGAACGTGCACGTCAGAACAAAGAGAACGAGGACGAGGAGGCGGATGAAGATGATGAAGAAGGACATCAGGAACAGGACTCGCAACCCGCTGCATTCTGGGACCGAGCCTCTCTCGAATCCGTCTCTACTGCCTTCCGATCCGCTGCCGCTCGAGATCCCATCCAACCAGACCCATCATCGCCGTTCCAACTGCATCAAGCTGCGGAGGGTGAAGAGGTTGAAGCTGGCCCGGAACAGACGCTTGCGCTGAGCTCTTTTGCGCTTAGTGAATTGGCTACTGATCGTGATCGGCAGGAGCATGTTCGGAGGATGTGGAAGAGCGGGGCCGAGGTCATTGTGAGTTGCCCGTGTTGTGGACGCTTATACATCCTTTCATTAAGGAAGGTCGGCTCTATGTACACTTTCTGACTTCTGTCCTGAGAACTTCCTCAGGTCGTTGTGGATCATGCTACGAAACGCGGCTTTGCCAGCATCGCATCTGCCCGCGCTTTCCTTCTCGAGCTGGGCGAGTCTACGTTCCCTGGAGCAAGGAAGGCGAACAATTCGAAAGAGATCGAAGTGGACGAAGACGCAGAACGCTTGGTGATTGGCGATCACGTTTTCATTGCGAACGGCGCCAAGGCTACCGAACTCATGGAGGAGGAGGATGAAGAAGTTGTGGAAGCTAGGGGCCAGTCTGTTGGGTCACACGTTGTTGCGCCATGCCCGCACGATCGACCTTGCCCGCTCCTTCATCCTTTCAAGCTACTGGGCGATCATACGAAGAAGATGAACGCTCCGCTCTCCGCGGCTTCCTCCGTCTGTTCGTTCTCTCAACGCATCCAGATGCCGACATATCTGCGCAAGACGAAGCATTCGAATCGCGGTTCAGAGGATATTCAGTACAGTTATGTTGTCGTCCGTCGGGGCCGGCGACCGGTCATTGAATCTTCTGCGGTCGACACGAAGAAAGAGGCCGAGGACATGGCTTCTTCCATGTCGCTTTCGTCACTCTCACTGATCGACGGACCATCTGACTCTGCCTACGACGAGGATGTGATTTCGACTTCGAAGTCAAATTCAACAAAGACACTGCGTGAAGGTGCATCGCGGACGAAGGGCGGTATACTTGATCAGCTGCGCCAGGGCGAAACAATGGAGCCGATCCGTGCTCTTGAAGAGATCAGTATTGAATCTGAAGTGGACGGCGCCGAAGAAGGTCAACAACTTGGGGGATCTGAAGAAGAGCTGATGGACCTTCTCCCACAAGTCCTGGCAGCGGAGTTGGAAAAGGGCAATGCGGCCTTGAGCGAGGAAGAGAAAACGGAGAGAATAGCTGCTGCGATGCAGGCAGTTCTGGCCGCGAAGGAACCCGCCAGTCGCAAGCAAGACACAAAGAAGGCTGTAGAATCCGAGGCGGGGCCCGTCGCGACAACATCGTTCTTGTTTGACGACGAGGCTTCTCCTGATTCGGAGCCGGTGGCCATTGATCCGAAAGCAGACGAAGCAGCGATGCGACTTGAATCGTACGAATGGCCACGACTGATCAGGCCTCCGCTCAAAAAGGGGGGACACGTCACTTTCGATGCATGCTGCTCGTCGGGCGCGATTGAACGTTTCACCATCCCAAAGTCAGCAGGGAAGCAGGCCTATCAAGATGCGCGCAAGTCATCATGGGTGACATTTTCCCGCACCCGCCCAAGAACGGGAAGACGAGCATGCGCATTCCGGCGGCATCAGACGAGCTTGCGGAGAAGTTGCGGTACGATGAGAAGGATGACTACGTTCCCGAGCAGTTCGACGATATGTATGAGCTGTTTGCAACGAAGGCTCAACTCAAGCAACGAGCTCTGTCCGGCATCGATGCTGAGCTTGGAGACGTCGATCACGCGGCCGCCACCGGACCGAGGAAGCAGAAACGGATCCTTCGACCTTCCCAGGCGATTGGAGCCGACATGGTTGCGCCTACTGCTACCCAGGATCGACGAGCGGTGAAAGCGAGGGAGACGAAGGAGATGCGAAGACCGAAGAAGACGAAGCAACGTCAATCGCTGGCCGATAGCTCACTGGCTCAAGCCGGCGGAGCAGAACCAAGTTCACCTTTTGTCACGGGATCCGCGCCGCGCATGTTCAGTACGTACGTCGGCCTGGGTGCCATGGGTGGGCGACGGCTGTTCAGTACCTCGATGCGAGGCCAGGCATGGAAGACAACAAAAGGACCGTCAGAGGAGGACGAGCAACCTCGTGATCGACACCGCTCTCAATACAACTACAATGTCTTCGCGGCGCAGCCGGCCAAGGAACTCACCCAATTCCCACTCGTCACTGCTAAGGATCTCGCACAGGAATCCTCACGGCCTAAGGAGGTGCGAATGCTCGCGCGCGACTTCATCGATGACAGTCTTTACAACCCACATTACGGCTACTTCAGTCGACAGGCTGTCCCTACTTCCCGATCACGAAAAGCTGCTGGTTGATGGCAGTGCAACGGAAGGCTTTGCGTTCGATGGATTCAAGAACGAGCGTCAATTCATGCGAAATGTTCAAGAGCGATACATGCATTTCGAGGCCCGCTTTGACAACCAAACGGACCAGACAGAGGATGCTGCCGCTGATAGTGAAGCCACAAAGATACCCGCCAAGAAGCGAGCTTCAAGCAAAAAGCCGGCCATGTCCTCCGCTGAAGGGTTAGACGCCGCGAAAGCCATCGGCAAAGTGTGGAAGGCGCAGCAGGAGAAGAACAACATACAAGAGCGCGACATCCTGGCCATGGCGGCCCGACAAGTCTGGCACACTCCCACGGAGCTGTTCAAGCCGCACTACGCCCGTGCAATTGCTCGATACATTGTGGCCGAGTATAAGCTCCACCACTACCCTTACGACGATCTGGTCATTTACGAGCTCGGTGCTGGGTCGGGTGCTTTGGCGAATGATGTTCTGGGTTATCTGGCTGCAGAAGAGCCGGAGGTGTACTCCCGGACGCGGTATAGGATCGTCGAGATTTCATCACGACTTGCGGAGCAGCAACGACAAAAGCTGAGTCGTCACTTCGATGCGGGCAGAGTGCAGATTACCAACCGAAGTTTCCTCGATTGGACACTCCCGTTGGCGAGCCGGCTTTCGTGATCGCACTGGAAGTCCTGGTGAGTAGTTCTGTCGTTGGCGAGACTCGTGAATGACATAAAGGTGTGGAGCTGACTTTTGAAATGGCTTGCACAGGATAATCTTGCTCACGATGTGATCCGATATTCCACAAGTACCCTGGAACCATACCAAGCCGTGGTGTCGATCGACGAGACAAACGAGATGCACGAGCTGTGGCAGCCTGTAACGGACCCTCTTGGTAGCCCGATACTTGATTTTGCTGGAGGAGGTCCGACCCGGTCAAGGTCCGCCATCTGCGAGTCATCTGCGCTACCTTCCCGGTCCCCTGCGCAAGCTTATGACGGAGTACATGCCCTTGTACCCCAACCTGACGCCGCCGCACTTCATCCCGACAGGTCAACTACGCTTCTTGGAGGTCTTGAGAGACTACTTTCCCCGTCACCGACTGATCGTGTCCGACTTTGATCACCTTCCCGACGCAGTAAAGGGAATCGATGCACCTGTCGTCCAAACTCGGTACCGGGGCACGATGGTCCCTGTGTCGACGTATTGCGTCCTGCAAGGCTTTTTCGACATCTTCTTCCCGACAGACTTCGAGCTAATGCAGGATGTGTACGGTTTGGTGATGGATGGGAGTGGTGCTGCTGGAGCACGTAGAGGGGCTGGCCGATGGACGGCACAGGCTGCTGCTGCGACTACGCGGTCTCAACTCTCGTTCGGGAGGGAAGGAACGACGCTGACGGACTCCGATAGGGAAGACTCACCTCCTTCACCGCTCAGCGATTCCTTCTTCTTCTCGGCGGGCACTCACGAGGCCTTCTCGCAGCGCCG